>JAQQZZ010095539.1:0-17111 GCA_030265115.1 Mopalia vespertina | reverse complement strand
GCTGAAAACATGCTAAACGTATATGTGTTACTCAAAGAGCTATTTTGATATGTAAACAACAGATTAACATTGCGCTTGATTGACCAAGCTTGTGTATACGCCATGTTGTTATAGATGACTTCCACTGCATCCATAAGCAAACGGGCACACTGGTGACTGACCATGTTTTGGAACAATGACGTCAGTCCCGTTTGTTAAGATAACTAATTAACGGCTATGCTTAATCGAATGCAAGTGCAATACAGATGTTTGTTTTTGAGAATTTGCAATAAAAATAATAAGTTTAGGTCTAAAAACAGTGGCCTTTCCCTTTAAACATCAAAGGCAGTAGGCTCTTCCGGTCGGTTCCTGCGATCAGGCAAGCTGACGGTAAATTTTTCTAAGGCAATATTCTAATAACGTGATAACGTTTCGAATAGAGTTCTTATTGTCACTTGTGACTAAAAATAACCCGCAAAACAGATGCCCAATGAAGATGTCTTTTAGAGTCCAACAGAATTCGAGGCTTTAAGCGTCGCTAAAATCCGCCTCTCGGTCCGAATCTAGTCTACATAATTCAAGCGACTGTTGTTGTAACGAAACATGTGTTTCCTCAGATCTTTGTTTTTCATTGGACACGCCATGTTCACACGTGATAGAATCGTTAAACTCTCTTAGTGATTAGACAACAATCGATTCTAAATCACAGTCAAGCTGAAGTCCCATGGCTAAGGGATGTATGTTTTCACCATATTCATTCTGCGTTTAATCAGCAATGAATGAACTCTAGTTTTTCAACAAATCGACGCACTGCTAATACTTTAAAGGTTTTATTGCTGTGTATCAACTGTTAGGGTATATCGCCGCCATATAAGTGAAATACCCTTAAGCATGCCGTAAAACCAATTAATCCATCAACCTAGGCCCCGAATAACGTTTCACAGATATACCGTATGTAGCTAAACTACATAGTAATAAATGTTTTTTGTGTCTTTTACAAAGTCAATATTAACAATATTTCCGTTATTTTGGGATAACACTTTCTTAGTTTAAACAGATTCTAGTTCAGAAAATGTTGCAGGTTGAAACACGTGCGAAAAACAAACCCACGACCCGTAGAGTTCGGCACCGAATCGCCAGCAGTAAATGCAGGCCACCTAGACCACTCAGCCACCCGGCCGTCTTCGCGATTCGGTGCCTGACTGAGGGCCGTGGGTTCGATTCCCGGACGAGTTTCAACCAGCAAAAATTTCTGAACTATAGAATCTCGCAACAGTAATTGCCACACTGGCACAATCATAGCATGTGAAGTGTTTTGCTCTGCTGGTTCACAAAGCAAAACAAATGGTAATAAAACACGAACTACTGAATGTCTTAGGATGCAAAATCGAGACCATTCAAGCAAAATACCGTATTGTCTCTACCTTGGCGAACATACCGAGATTCAATTCTGGGATTTCGAGTTATGACGACAATCGACTGATGTCCATTTGCGACATAGCAGCTATCGCTTTATGACAAAGAAATTCCAATCCATGATATTTAACCAAGTCGGTATGGGCTCGGAACCCCCCTGATGGCATGCGCATGGTCCGTATACAATATTTGAATAAATACGGATCTACAATACTTTTTACATGTGTGTAATGTGATGTAATTCATATAAACCATCGCTAGATAGACTGTAGAATGACGTCAATACCAACGTTTTGGGCATATCGAGGTCCATATCGTGCCTTGAACATAGTGAAACGAGGTAAACCTAGTAACGATATAAATAACTCTATCATTATTTGTATGCCAAGCCCATTCATATAGAACCGTTTACAGTAAACTATCTAGCTATTCTTAAGATGATTTATTGAAACAGTTGTAAGGAGCATATGTACCAGTTTACATGACTGAAAAGAATGGCAGTCTTAGATTGATTATTTTTTGACGTAATGCGAATATCAAATTGCTCAATATGTGGGAGACTAATAACTTTTCTCTCTATACCATTGACTAGTATACAATAAATATCAACCAAAATTATTTCAGGACCATTTCTGTTAATTAGTTAAGAGACATATCGTTTTGATGGCGAGTATTGTGAATACTAGTATTTATTGAATAGTAGTCAATGTTATACATACAGAAATGATATGGCATGGATTGTCCACCATACACGAGTTACCAAGACAGTTACTACATTGGTTTCAACGTGATTAGAAAAGCTATCCACACCCTTTGAACCCCATTTATCAAAACTGCTTATTACAGACTATATCTTCAGGCTCGCTTTATTTTTTATTTTTATTGCCTTTATTCAATTGAATAAGAAAAACTAATGTTACATTGTGAAAATTCGCCAGATGGGCTGTTAAAATGTCATTTACAAGAGCAATCAAGTATCTGGAGTATCTGGATTCTGTCAGCTATGGAGGAACATTATACAGCACTTTGATTGTGATTGTGCTGCTAATCACTCCGTACTCATTGCTGTACACCGCTATGATATAGTGAAATACTCTTCAACCAAGTATGTATTAAAAACACATATTCATTCAATATAGATATTGCTTTGATTCAGCAGCTTTACTGTCTATCTTATCCCAAAAGGGCAATTTGTTGTATTATGAACTCTTTGATAGTACACTGGATTCCTGATCGTAAACGATTTTTTTCAGCAATGTCGAACGTCAATTCTGCCATCTTTTGTCACTTTTATTTTTCTTAAAGAAAAGCGACTCTCTTGACAAATGTGATCAATTTCTTTTTTCTCGTAGCGTCACCCTCTATAATTCAATTCCTTTTTTTCCAGACTCAATCGATTTCACGACTTTCATAAAATAGCGAAAATAAAACAAACTTTTTAAGTGGCAGCCTGACCAGTTTTCGATGTAGGGCTGACAAGATTTTGTTACTCGTTATATTGCAGACCAACAAGATGATAACATTTGGAATACTAAGGCATATATAGACCAAATCGGTTTATTGTGACAAAAAAAGCGTGCTTACTTCAAATTAGTGTATTTGCGCATGGGGTAGCATGGGGCATTTAAGTGCTAATGGTTGCTGTACATTGCCAGTACAAATATATTTGTTTCTTTTTATATATACAAGTACACACATGTTTTTGTATAATTTATTCTATATATATGCTATTATTTATATTCACGACATCCGCTCGGCCTTGTCTAAAAATAGACGTACAGGCATTTGTTTAAGTCTTTCAAACTGTGAATTTTATTTATGGGATAAAAAAAACCTCTGGGGCTTATCTCCCGTTAGAACCTTCCGGAACCTAATTTTTACAATGTTGTGCAAATTGACACCATTATTTAAGTTTGGTTTCTGTCTAAAAAATAAAACCACACTAGGCGTAATCATATACAAGCCGTTCATGACAAATTCAACAAATTTAATGTTTAGCACAATTAATTCACAGTTACATGCGAGATACTTTTATTAAATTTGGTTGAATCAATTATTTTTTTGTTGGATTTGGGGTTTGATGTCGTATTAAGGGTATTTAACTTATATGGAGAAGGATTTTCATTGTACACGGTTTCTTGCTCCAGACAGTGGAAAACCGGGAAAAAATATCCTTAAAAAAACACCCCCGCGATTGCCGTAGCCACATCATATACCATAGGCCAACAGACAGATTCGCACGAATAATCGGCACATCGAAGTAAGGGCGGGCTGTGGATGAATTCAGGTAGATAAAAATGAAACAGGTCTTCGTGATATTTATGTTTCTTCTTCAAGAAGGAGGGCCTCGAATGTTGTCAAATTCATACTTGTGGTAGTTTTAAAAGACTATAACGATATTTAGCTAACTTATGGTCTTGCTGGACCCCTTGTGCTCAAAATGAACCAAAATGTTTTTATTGCTTGAATTAAAAGTTAGTTATTGAAATTATATGTTGGTGAAAAGAATAATTCGAAATTATAATTATAGTTACAAACAGTTAAATTGAAGCTTTAATTTTGTTTTCCCATGATCATATATTCAATTCAGAAAAGTTAAATTGCTTATTTCTGGCAATTCAGTTTTAAGCAGACTCTACATTTTCCAAGGCGTATTTCTAGAAAACTCTTCATGTTAGAAACATCAAATTAGACACATTGTAAAGAGCACAATGCGATACTAGTTCAAGGACCACTCAACTCGGTCAACTAATTTATTGAGTCTTATTGTTATTGCACTTCGAGAAATAAACCATGAAAAATGCAGTATATTATTTCTGTTGACATTTACTCATTCTGCAATATTGAGTAAAATAAAAATAATAATTGGATTTTCACCAAATCCATATATATGTAATCCAGAGTATTCAAGCTTTCAAAAAATATATACATATATATGGTACAGATTTATACTCTGAAAATCGACGAAGGGGTCCAGCAAGACCTTACTACAAGTGCCTGTCAAATACAATCGCCCAATTCCAGATTATATAAAAATGGAAAATCCGCATAAGCCTTCTCTAAGCAACGAAACATTAACATGTAAACATAGGCAGCTTGTCTTCGTGAAACCTTCTTTTTTTAACCTAACGTTATAGAACCATAATTATTTTTTCAGAAATGCCAGCCAATGCCAGCCAACCCACACCGTGACTATTTTGCAAATGTTGACGAGATTCCAGTTACTGTTGTCAGAGAAATTGAGTAATTTAGATATTTACAACGATACGAATATACCACCCCTAAACTGTGATAGCCTTTTTTATGACAATATTACTCCAAGACAATATCTGATGAATTTATGATATTGTTATCTGAGGGGAGCGATATTATAACCGTAAAAAACAATTTATGGGAGATTTATTTTTCTGATTGATAAAACAAAGATCAATGTTTGACAATGTTTACATGCGTGCTTAGGTAAAATGATTGTGTCGTTATTCATGATTTTGTTTGTTTGCTTAATGGGGTTTAACGTCGTACTCAAGGGTATTTTACTTATATGACGACGGATTGTCCACTGCACACAGCACCTTGGCGTATGACGTGCCGGAGCCACAGCGTGTGATTCGCTCATATACCTGATGGTCGACAGGCGGACTCGATCCCGATCCCGTGAATGGTACATCGAAGCAGGATTAGGACGCGCACACGCTACCACTAAGTCACGACCGCGGGCCCCGTTATTCATGAAAACTGCTATTTATATGTTATAGTTCTGTTACTATATACATTTCAGGGAGGCATTATGGAGTTTTTATTGTATTCTGGTTGTCGCTAAAAACCTGGGTCCATTTTCACAAAGCCTCCTTCAGCTAAGGTGGGCTAAATTTTCCCTTTAGGTCCACACTAAGGAGACGTATCTCTTTCATAAAGCACCCTTAGCTTAAGGTCTTTGTGAAAGTGAGCAGTGTTAAATGATTGTACACTTTATCAATTTTATCACTTAATTCATATACTGGTCACAGTGCATGTCACCAAAACTATAAAAGTCTCTTTTTACTTATGTATTAAAGAGCTGGCGTTAATGGTATGTTTGTTTGTTGGTTGGTTTGTTTGGTTGGAGTTTAACTAATATGCCGGCCAGCCAAACAAAATTACGAACGAAAACACCTTAAAGGTCACTGGCAACAAACACTGACAAGAAGTGACAATTTCAAGACACAATACAGCATCTTAAACAAATTGGCTCCTATTTGCCTGTCAAATCTTCCTACCACCCGCCAAGAGCACCAGGGCAGCGGGAGGGTACCTTTCAACCGCCTGCGAGAGCACCAGGGCATCGGGAGGTTACTTTACAACCGCCTGCAGAAAGCACCAGACAGCGAGAGGCCACTTTCCAACCGCCTGCCGAGAGCACCAGGACAGCGGATACCCGTCTTCTTATCGGTATCCATTTTAAGCAGTAACTTTATATCAAGGATTGATACATCATTGGTACTGAAACCAACACAACTCGTTAACAATGTTTTTTTGTAATGTGGAAAAAAGTTAGTAGAAATAATTACCGTTTATTCGTCTGACAAATCTATTTTATTCCCTTTGTGGAGCGGAAACAAAAGACCATGGATATTGATTTTCATCGCAAAATGTCAAAATTGATAGCTGTTCAGTAAATGTGATCAAACTGACGTTAAAATTAGCACCCAGTTTTGAATCAATATTTTTTACTCATTCTACTTTTCTTATGTTTAACTATATTTAAACCGTGATTGCCCTTTAATACTGACTTTAAGAAATTCTTAAATGACTTTGTGTATAACAATATATCAGTCCTTCATGCATAACAAGTTAAGCGAATACAAGTTAAGCTAAGATCATTTTCTGTTAGTTCAATGAATCATTTGTGACTGACAGCAACGCGTCTTTGTATAATTTAAACCGATAAGGAAACCAATGTGGAGAATCTGAGTCCGGGATTTTCACCAACCCGTTCTTCAATTACCTTTCTCACGCGGAAACTGATGACAAAAAATATCGATTTC
This sequence comes from Mopalia vespertina, assembly GCA_030265115.1. Lineage (NCBI taxonomy): Eukaryota > Metazoa > Mollusca > Polyplacophora > Chitonida > Mopaliidae > Mopalia > Mopalia vespertina. The sequence continues at coordinate 10,692 of JAQQZZ010095539.1, read as the reverse complement.
TCAACAAGCGGCTTAGGCTCACGAAGCCCTTAGTAAATGACGAAAATGGTTTACATTGACAGCAAGATTTCCGTTTAAAATAACATAATAATGATAGAGTTTAATCGGAGTCACAATTATTATTTAATTTAAAATTTGAAAATTAAAAGAAGTGAGTCTATTTTGACAAATTGTGTTATGAATAACATGTAAATATAATGAAATGGTTATTTTTGTGAGAAATGTATGTATTTAGTGTATGTCAACAGTTGTGTAGAAATCAATGCTGTTTGCCCATCGACTCCAAGACACTATAGCCACTGTTAAACTTGTAGAAGATGTTTTTACTTTTCAGACGGCATCAAACGGATCAATCATTATTAAATAAGACTTTACTCTTCCGAACATGATCTATATGGTACCAACCAAAAAAATTGGAAGTTCAGGAAATCACATTTTCCGAACCATATTTTGTCGAGCCTATCCAGAGAACAAACAACTGCATCGAGCGAAAGTATAACAAAAATGATCATTTCTGAGAAAGTCATATATCTTACTCTTAGTTATATAACATGTGAGATTGGAATAATCGACGGAACTAGTTTTTCCTAATATTTCATTGTGGGGATGGGCGAAGTAATCTGAAAAAGTTCAAGAAAGAACCAAAGTACACAGCAGGTCGAGAAACGAGAAAGCACGATCTTTACAAATACAAGAACCGATCAATTGCGACATTAGAATAATATTTGTTCTCTATATTTCTGAAGTACTTGGTCGTAATTTTAATAATGAATACGTACCACTTAATCAACTACATGTACCATATCTTTATTGAATTTGTTTTTGTGTTTTTCTAAAAATTATTTTTTTTTAACTGCAAAAAAACCCAGATATAAATACATACCATTAAAATTAAAACAGTGTTATTATTTTTCCGCATATCGTTGCAAATTGAACATTAATAGTATTTTAATAAAAAAAAATAACCCCAACAACAAACGGCCTGATATTTATATATTTATTTAATACAGTAATACGACTAGTAACATCGATTCCCCAGAAATACAGGCCAGGTACTGGGATTGAATCGGTTTGGTGGAGTTTGGACGTGTCGGCTATGAATGCAGAATTTCGATTCCTTATATTGCGGATCAAAACACAAAGCGGGGTTTTCGCTTGTTTAGAAAACTACCTGCGATGAAATTTAACTTAAATAAAGTGGAAATCTATCTTCTATCACTTAAATAAAAACTTTTAAAATTTTTTTTTCAACTAAACAAATTTCTTTTGAAAAATACAATTGTTCTAATTATGTCTCGCGATATTCTTATTATGTATACCGTTATGGATTTTATATTTCATACATGACATCCAATCAAATAAGACATACAGATAAGACGTTACAGTGTCATAAATACTGGAGTATATCGATTAAATGGCGCGGAAATTGTGTAGGACTTTTTAATGAATAGATTACTCTAAGACAATATCGTGTGAAAATCTAAAAGTGTATACTGATTAGGCTGATGAATCTGACAGCCATGGCAAAGAAATTACTTTATTATCACACCGATATAACAAATTTCCACATTGAACCATTTAACTTAAAGATAAGCCGAGTCAAATAATGGGTACAAATTTTCTTATAGAGGGCACGTATTCCATGTATGGATTTTCTCTATCCAGAGGTGTGTGATCCTGCATTTTCTTTTATATCTGTTAACAAATCAGAGTTTTACAAATATCCACAAATATGTTGTAAAACACAGAGCACTAATATATATAGTTTTCAAAACTATTAAATGTAACAATTACATCTTAAATGCGCACTGCATTATTTAACGAAGCGCGTTCTGCTATTTAATAACTTGGTTCAAATTTTCCTCGCCGGCAGATACTGTTAAGGGGTTTCGGAACCACGTCATTGATCAAAACTGTCTAAAGAGTCACATGGTCGTGATTTGGGACCAATCGTTGGACGTTGATTGAGATTGTACAGAGTTAAAACATTTTCTTGAAGTGACACCTCAGAACTGCATCATTTGAGGTTTTTATAATCAAATAACATTTCTCTTTTCTTTATCCAGTTAAAGAAGCAACTTTGTTCTGACACAACGTTAAATCATCTGTAACTGACACAACAAACTCAATTTCACAAAATTAATTTTTATGTTTTTTGGAGACTAATGTTTTAGTCGTGTTTAAAATCACAGATGACATTTGTACGTTACCCCTGCATGCAATGTCACGCGGCCCACCCATAGCTAAGAGGATTATTATGAGTCGCACCTGGCGCAAGACCACTATTAATTTGCCGTAAGCGTAATGTTAATGTTTGGCCCCACAGCTCCCTCCCAAACTTTCGTTGGGCGAAAACCCTTGGCACATACCTTAATCGTTCGTTTTGCAGTTCCAAGTTAAAATCTTGACAGACCATGACCAGTGATATTTTGAGCTAGAAGCCATGGAGTAGGGTAGGGGGTATCGGGCTACCTTCCGAATGTAAACAACAGCCGAATCACCCCTCCATCAAATGATGATAAATACACCAAATGTGACTTATTTAGGCTACACTATTACATTGACCAGAAACCTCCACTCAATTACTTCACATCAATACCAAATACTCCATCAAAAACAAATTTCCAGCAGCAGAAAAAAATTAAACAAGACAACACACCATTTTTATCAAGAACTATATTGTATAATAGCGGTCTTACGCTAGTCTGGTCCCGTCTCCCACAATGCACCGCATGGTGGGAGCTGGGGACCGGACTAGTCTTACGCCTGCTACACAACGTCGAGGGGTTTCCCCTGTATATATAGGGGGCGCTGTCATATAGAATGTAAACATTGAAAGTAGTCCCTTTTCAGACCGCACGTATATGAACCATCTGATACGGATAAATATACGATGCCTCTGTATCTGTGTGGTGAGACTCATAGGTATATGATAAATAATAATAATATATGTAAATCCTTTATCCACAATCGTGCATTGTGTGTTATAAGTGGAATTCTAATTTAACCGGAGTGGAAATTGACCCCTTGGGTTGTCTAAGAGCATGTGTGCCCACGACAAAAATATATGATGCCTGTATGTTTTAAAAATACGCTGTCAGACGTATTATGTGTTTTGAAATAGTAATGAAGGATGCAATATGTATATGTCATATCTTAAAACGCACAATGTTTCAGAAAGTGTTTTCTTTAAATGCGTCAATTTTATGTAAAATCACCCAAAACATGTTGCATGTTTATTAAGTGTGTCTGAATCAAATCGCGTCATGCGTTTTTATGTAAAATCGGATGCATTTATTGGAATAAACGCTTTGCTAGACCTGACATGATTTTAAAAAACATTTTGCATGTTTATCAAGTGTGTCTGGAGCCAATCGCGTCATGCGCTTTTATGTAAAACGACACCGTTTTTTAATTGAAAACACACGCGTTGACCCATAAAACGCTAGTGTTTTAATTATTAACATGTACCCTTTAAAGAGAAACACATGCTATTTTCAGATATAAAACGGTCGACGTTTATTTTACAAACTTGAATGTTTTTCAAAAATGTTAACGTTTTCATATAAAACGCCTTGACGTGTCTATTAAGTGTGTCTGGTTGGTGTTTTAATGCGTCGTCATATAAAACACTTTACTTTTACAGTGTATATGCTCTGTAATACATTCTCTTTAGCGGATATATTCATTGGTTAATTTCTTCATTTCTGAAATACCAGATTGTAGGTTGATTTATTCATAACGCAAAGGAATATCTTCTTTGTTACATATTTATAAATACTTAATGTACCATATAAATGGTCATTGTTTTCTCTTGGGATGTCTAGAGGATATTCATAACAACTTGAGATTAAGATATAGTTAGAAACCTGTCTCTTGGAGTTTATCTAGGACATAAGAGGATTCATAGATTTTGTGATTACTTTTAGAAAAATAAACTTGTTGTATTGACTGCGGAATGGCAGTCCTGCTTCTTCCAACCTCCCACACATTCTTTTCCATATTTCAAATATGGATCCTCAGACATTTTTACAAACGACTGCACGAAATATACAAATTCGTGCAGAGGAGTCTGAGGTTAAGTCAATAGTGGGATACTTCCGTTTGTGTCTGAGTTAGGCTTAACGCCGTACTTAATTTGATTTCTCTCAACTGACGGCGTGCCAGTCCGGGCCATGGGTGTTATTACCCACCCTCCGAAAATAAAGCCTTTTGGCTAAGGACAGTTTGTTTAAAGAGTAGCAATGCTGTCTTTACTTATCAATGGAGGAAAATTAACTTTCCTACATTATGGAAACGCTTCACATCTTGGTTGTGCTAGTGTCAATTGTTGTTGAAATACACCGCCATCATATAAGTGAAATACCCTTAAGCGCGGTGTAAAACACCAATCAATTCAACAATAAACTATGACCATACAATCAAATGACTTACGGGGTTCCGAAACACTGGCGATTTCCAGGCGCTTGTGGTCACTCTTAAATTTACACATGCTGTTACGTATGTAAAGAACATCACCATCTAATGTTGGATCAATAGACACTGTTCCTTTACATCCGGCATAACGAATTTGGTACACAGAATGGACGAACTTACGGCCAGTCGACTTGGCAACCTGTTATTGTTAATAAAATATAATAATGTGTTAGTTGTTTTACATTTATAATAGGTAACATTTATTTTCTTCCCGATACAGAAACTCTTACACACACATTTCCTAATTTGATATGGATTAACGGGGTAACTGACATTAGGACTAAAGAAGATGGACAAAAACAATTATATTGTAAAATGTTATTAAGTGTCCTGCGTGTTTCTTTTTGCTGTTACGTTTTGTATTAGTTCTCAGTTACTGATAATTCTGTAGATCAAATTTTGCTCCAGTAAAGTGATGTAACTTTCTATGCATGGAAAATCAATTTTTTCACTCTAACAAACTGAAAGTTTAACTGTAAAGTTGCTTACCCTCTTTGCCAACGAATTAGAAATTCTTCCAGTCCCATCCGAAAATATATATTCTCCAATTGTAATGTCCGGCTGATTGGTTTCAACATCGGTATTGCTGTCCATCGTTACTTCAATGCTATCCTCTGTGGACGAGAAGCACTGTCCCATGCGTGCCACATATGAAGCCACACATCGAATTGATCTTAAATCGCCCATGTTATCTCTAATGAATTCCGCATCCCGGCCTTCATCATCTCTTGCATAAAACCAAACCCCATGTGCCTTGAGTTGACTGTTAGATGCAGCCAAAAATTCATAATGCCGGTTTCCAAGACGAAACCCCTCAATCAGCGACGATTCAATCACATTTTCAATGAACTTTTCTGATTGAATATTAGAAAGCGGTTGCATGTTGTCATCCTTGAAACTAACTCGCACAGCGAAGTCCGGATCATAATCCCGAAGTATGCGATTCTTAAACATACATTGGGGTGGCAAATACATGTGACGCGTTGGGGTCACCAGAATCCGCTTGACGTAACACAACTCTGGGATACATTCTTCCGTCTCAATGTCATCAGTTTCAATGTAGTAATCAAGAGCTTTAACGATGTTGATCGGTTTTCCGGTTTCCAAAATATCAGCTATTTGGTTAAGACAGCTTTCCAACAAGTTCTTTTCTTTAAGACGTCGGAATGTGTCTGTGAGGTTTGGTACCCGCTTTAATTGCTGACACACGTGCATTCCTCTTGATAAAAGAACTTGAAACGCCCACAGGCAGCTGTGACTTGCAATTTTGCTTTCAAGTATAGTTAGTAGTTCATGCGCATGCGCAAGTTTTGATTCTGTTGATTTCACTGATGTAAAATATATCCTAAATCCAGACGACAGAAACCCGTCTAGAATTCTATCTAGGTGATTACTTTTGAATGTTATTTCAATGCAGTTTGAACCTCCAAGAATATCGCGGTTATATAGCACTCTGTCAAAAGAATATTCAAATTCAGTGCTATGAATGAAAATCAAATCATAAGGAATCCTTTTTTTTCCTAACTCTAGTTTATTGGCGTCGCTTAAGCGTGGAGCCAGGATATACAATAAGTAAATGCTAACTAAGTTTCCTTTTATTCGAACAACAATTTCTTGTGATACGTCAGTCTTCAAGTTCAGTTCAAATTGAGATAACCATCTGTTTGTTCTACAGTCGAAAAGAACGAGCCGTTTACTGTCAACCTCTAGCGTAACATGTGCACTGTTAGATCGTTTTGTATTAAGCCAATAAGCGAGAAATTCTTGAGGGTGTATATAAGACCCAATGGAGAACTGTTGAACAGGTATGAAATGAAGAGCAGTAAAAGGTATGTGGACTATCCTTTGGCTCGTGCCAACCCAAAGGTGATTATCGGATTCCTGTAATTCATGTGCCAAATCACTGATAAATTTCCATGCTTTGTCTTTTAACTGAACGATGGTTACTTCGAATTCCTTGAAAATGTCAAATCGTGACGGTTCTGATACGACTAACACTGTTAAAACCCGACAAAAGGGACTAGCGCATTGCCTTATTTGATTTAGTAACGTATCCACTGTATGCATAAAACTAAAGTCTCTGACAAGCAGACAAACTTTCGTATCTTGCGGATTGTCCGACATCACGTGTGTTTGGAAGATCTGAAAATAACCAGACATTAGTTCAGACATGGGATAGATAAAAGGCAAAACAAACCATGTGGTTGCATGGTTAAATGGTTATGATTCAAATGCATGTAACTGTCCTATCTCGAGACGCTTTCGCCACAGAACACAAAGTAAAGAAGTGCCTCAAATAGTCAAATTTGACTACTACATTTTTTGCGTTATGTTTGTCTTTTATGAGTAGTATAAAATGCGTATCTCAGAGCGTATTTGCTATAACATAATAAGGAAGGGTTCAACGTTATCATGTACTAATTGTTTATTACATGAACCGTGGTGCGGAGCATGTCACCAACGTACTGTTCTACGACCACTATCTTTTCCGAGTATCTGCTGAAGAATAGGGGCTTGTACGCACTCACCCTCGGCTCAGACGGTCCATACAAAGACAACCTCTGCTTCTTTCGTTGTCTCCCTCGTCATATAAGTGAAATACCCATGAGTACGGCGTTAAATCCCAATCTAACAAACAACCAATCTTTGGTTGTGAGGCGATCCACCTCGATGAAGCACCCCCGAGAGACTGCGACACCCAAGCACAGCGGTACTTCGAGAGGTACTTGATGGCTGTTGGGATGGAAGTCAAACACTTTGGCGGGGTGCCCCTCAGTTGCTTAAACCGTGTGTCGATCGCTGGGTTAGTACACGACGATGACGCTCAACCTTCATCAACGCCACTTCAGCTATGTGAAGGACAGGTGTCTCTACGCACACCAGTACCAGTGCGGTCGGAACTTTCAGCGCTCCACTGATCTATTCCGTAACGAGAAAACACGTGACGTCTCGATCAAGAAGCGGTACCCTGGCAGTGTGTTTCACAACACCCCGACGATATCTGACGGTCTGATCGAGGAAGGCATCGCTTTACCCCGCGACGCTTTGTATATCCCGTACCCGGCCTGTTTTGACTTCGAAGTTACCTACAACCCCTTAGAGACGGACGACGCCACCACCTGTAAAATCGTATGGATCGATCGGCATATACCGATGAGTGTCAGTGTCAAAGCCAACGTCCCTGGCTCCCAACCCGCCACGATTTTTTTTTATCTCCGACGGTGATCCCTGCACGTTGATGGTGACATTCATGGAGTACCTCAACGAAATCAGCGCTGCGAGTTACCAACGCATGCTGGTGTAGTTTGCGCGCGTGTTAGCAGTGTTAGACGACGGATTCCAGCCCAGATACCGGATGAACCTAAATCTAAGCCATATCCGTATGCTGCTGTGTTGAAGACTAAACTCCTGAAGTATCTGACCCAACTCCCCGTCCCAAGGTTCAACACAAGGCGGTATGACTTCAATATGGTGAAGCGTTACATGTAATCCTACCAAGCCCACCCACACATGTTAAAGTACGTTATTACAAAACAACTGAGTTTCATGGTTATCGCCAGAGATACACTTCTGTTTTTAGTCGTCTGCAACTACCTGGCCCTAATTTCAGCTACGATAAATAGGTCAAAACCTACAACTGCAATCGGCCCAAGGGGACGTTTTGTTACACCTATGTGGATAGTCTAACACGCTTAGAGGAGATCTGTCTTACACCCAGAGATGCATTTAACAACACGTTAAGAAACACGACATTTTCCAGCGAGGAGTACACGGCGCTACAACACGTGTGGGATCGGGAAGGTATGTCAATGATTTCCTCGTGTGGTACAACAACCTCGACGTGGATCCCTTCATGGAAGCTGCAGAGAAAATGGCCACCTTCTATCGTGACCTAGGGGTAGATGTCTTCAAACAGTGGATCAGCATTTCCGGCTTGACACTACGCTACGTTTTTCAAGACCTGTTTGATTTTTTCGCAGTGGTGGAGACGCGGACATGTTCACGTGTTTGAAAGACAATATCGTCGATAGGCTCTTGATCATCTTAACCCGCCAGCACGAAGCCGGCGTTACCAAGATATGAGGTGGTAAGCTCTGTCGGAATATTGTGGGTTTTGATGCGAACGCTTTATACCTCGCCTGCCTTGCCTCGGACATGCCCGTGGGACAATAAACCCGTTGGTTACCCACAAAGACCGAGGGGGTATTCACACTACGACGATCCAGCACCAACATTGTTGATCAATGGTTAGATTGGCAAGCCCATCTCTCCGAAGTCACTATATGACATCAAGGCAACCATACGAAGAAGCGGGTTGGCGATCGACGGTTACTCGTCGATGGCTTTGCCTTGGTAGCTGGTCAACCCACAGTTTTTCAGTTTAAAGGCTGTTACTAGCATGCCCATGAGTGCGCGTTCGCGTGAAGCCAATACAACACCAGGCGGGAGAAAACAGCCGAAGATCTACGGGCGCAGGTGGTCGACAACGAAACTTATATCCGAGCCTTGGGCTACGTTTACATCGATGTATGTGAGTGTAAGTTTCAAGCCGAACGTCAACGTGTGCCGGCCTTGGCGGCTTGTTTGAAGACCCGGCCCCATCCTCTCCACCTCTACCAGACCCGAACGCAGCAGCATCTTTTAGACGCTGTCCGTTCCAATGACCTGTTTGGATTTGTGGAATGTGACCTACACGTACCCGATCACCTTAAACCCACGTTCGTCGAGTGTCCTCCCATCTTCAAAACGCCACGATCACGCGAGAGGACATCGACCCCCCACATGAAGGCGTATGCTGAGGCGAATGCTAGACCATCAAATACAACCTACCCTTACAAATCAGGGGCATGGTCTACCAGTACGGCAAACAACGCATGCTGGTGTTCTATTACGATTTCATGGACGAGTTCTTCGATCGCAGTGACTGGGAGTACTGCGAGATGAACACGGATTCTGCCTACAAAGCTGTAGCACACCCCGATTTGGAATCCCTGGTCAAACCGGAACAGCGTGAGGCTGAGCGCTACCAATGGATACCACGGCGTGATCACTTCGATTTCGACAAGCGAACCCCAGGGTAGAATGGAGTGGGGAGGAGATGTCATCGCTCTGTTTGAAGACCTACTATTGCTCCGGGGCCGGGGTGATAAATTACCCTGCAGAGGTGTGAGTCGTACCAACATAACCATGGAGATGTACCGCGACGTCCGACACACCCAGAAGAATGCCTTGGGTGCCAACCGTGGTATGCGATTCTTCCCTAGAGAGAACGAGATGAGCTCGAACGCCCAACAAAAGGCAGCCTTTATTTATTTCTACGGAAAACGCAAAGTCCTAGACGATGGCATCTTCACGACCTACTAAGACATTTAACAAGGACATGACCAGCGACCTTCTACGACTACCCACAAGCGACCTTACACCACCATCACCACCACCACCATCGACCTTCTATCACCACCAGCGTCCTTGTGTTACCACCCACCAGCAATGGTCTACCACCAGCGACCACACTGTGTGTGGTTGTAGTTTAGGTCTGAAAGTAACAGGGGTTCTGACAGTTACGATCCACTTCAATCACGTTGTCGAATTCCGCGGAACAAATCACGTTGATCGTCTTGGGGAACGAGGTCTGGAACTTCATCTCCACGTGAAGGTCGCCCTTCTGAATGGGGATAAACTCAGCGTCGTTGTGTAAGTTGGGTGACAGGTAGACACAGAACAAAGTGTGTCGGCCTTGAAACCCGTGGCGGGAGATGTTGTTCCACTCGTTTCGGTAGGCGTTCGCTACACCCGTGAACAAGTTGAAGTACGACCGCACTTACAGGTTGTTTGCCCTTGGGGGACGGCGAATTACTTGGTGAGCACGCGTCGAATCGGGTATTTGTCCGGGTTTTTTTCCAAAACCTTAACCTGGGCGAGCTGGAGCGGTGGGGTGTTGCTGTTAAATCGACCCGCCTTGTCTTTCTACCAGAGGGATGTGGCTAGTTAAGTCTTTCGCCTCGCGACCGTAAGACAGTAAGGTTTTGATGTAAACCCGATAAGTTTACATGTTGGTGGAGGCACTCCTCCATCAAATCCGTCCTATCTCCCTTGGCGATTTTCGCTTAGACGTACAATGTGTTGGTCAAATCCAGGGACGATCCACTTCAATCACGTTGTCGAATTCCGCGGAACAAATCACGTTGATCGTCTTGGGGAACGAGGTCTGGAACT
>JAQQZZ010095528.1:0-17112 GCA_030265115.1 Mopalia vespertina | reverse complement strand
CGGAGTTGTGTCTTTTATGTGTATATGGAACAACGGTTAACTCTGCTGCTAACTCTATCCGCTAGAAAGGCAGTATAATGAGTGTAATCACGTGAATACAAATTTGGTGGATATTATGTGAGGTCAGTTCTGTCGGAAACATTTGAAACGCTGAGGGGCCCGCGGCCAAGTGGTAGCGAGTGTCCTTACTAATCCCACATCGATTTACCGTTCACGGGGTCGAGTCCATCTGTCGACATGATGTGTCTCCGGCAATCGCTGTGGTTGTTTTTACGAGGTTTCCTTCGACAAGGAGCCGTGTGAAGTGCATGGACAATCCGTCGTCATAAAAGTGAAATACCCTTGAGTACGACGTTAAACCCCACTCAAACAATACGGCCTGTAAGTCACGTCGTGTGATGTGCGATACATCAAGTAATTACCCCAAATCAAGTAGTAGAGAAGTTATGTGCATAATACAATTGTGAATCTTGTAAAACTTCTCACTAAGTGACGGACATATTGTTTTGGGGAATTTGTTCAAATGCAATCCTATTTGCTTTCTAAATAGCAGGAAACTTTAGTCCAAGTTTCAAGTTAATCGGTGATTTCGTTCTCCAGTTGACATGTTCACAACACATATAAGTGAAAGTTGTAAAATTATGCAATGGCGCCCTTATTGTTTTGCGGGATTTTGTGAAACGCAATCCCATCCGTTGTCTTAATAAGAGGAAGCTGTAGATCATGTTTGAAGTTAATCTATGAATTTGTTTTCAAGCTAGTGTGTTCACAAACCCAGGAATGGTTTATAAGTTTCCCAAATTGTTTGCAGTGTTTGTCTAAATTTCTATTTTGCTACCGATTGACAAATTTTGCCAATCCGGTTATCAATGAAGTTTGTATTAAAAAGCAATTTTGCTTTATTTTTTGATAAATGCACATTTATATTTTAAAAACCAGCAAAACATTGGCAAATGCAAATTTAGGTTAAAATTTTAGAAGACCTATTTTAGAATTATGCCGGCTTATTATATACCGGAGGTCTACAGAAGTGCTCGAACCCATGAGCGGTTCATTGAAGCAGGATTAGTACGCCAACATGGCAATGACTGTAAACCTCGGCCGACGGCCTAACTGCATGCCTAAGTGAAATAAATATATGTTTGGGATTTAAGAGTTTCACTCATATGACGGCGTACTAATGGATGAATGAAACCCACCCTCGACACAGCTGCTTGGTAGCAAACAATGACGAGACCGGACAAACGGAAAAGGTAATAAAATACAGGACAACCCGTTTCCTTAGCTCCAAGATGACAAGGTGCCCCCTCCATTGAGACGACACATTACTGGGGATAATTGTTGGAGTAACACATAAATTAACACATTATTCCTGGTCAGTTTGTAGTTAATGTTTTATTCTTGTATAATGCAAGTGCAGGAGTTTATGCTTAATGACATATAGAGAGGGCTGGAAATAATATGATATGTTGGAAAACTTCTCTCCATTTATTACAATCTTGAGGACACTTGTAAAAAAATTAAACATCTACCTTTTTTCTCGAAAATACAATGTTAATAACGGACGATATATGTTTGTATCTATGGTAACCTTGTTTTAATAGTTAACATCTGTTATTGTTGAATATGTCATCTGATTGGCTCCGGTAACACAGCGGAAACTGGTATTGGTGCATATCTAATCTGATTGGCTCCGGTAACCCTGCGGAAACTGGTATTGGTCAATATCTGACGATGTCATCTGATTGGCTCCGGTAACTTAATACACAATCAAATTGTTCCCATTTACAGGCTATGTCAAATGATCACCCACAATTATAGGCTTCTTCAACAATTTCGGACCATCACGAGTTATTATTTTGTTAAATCAATTTCAATAAAGCTAACATTGAAAGTTTGAGTTTTCCACAATCCAATTCCCTATCGACACGCAATAGTTCGAATATTCTTGTAACAATTTCAGTTACTTTCAAACCTTCACGTAACCTAACAATTTGAGAAAACCGTAATTTAATCATGTAATTCTGAGAAAACCCTATTTTAACTATGGAATTCTGAGAAACCGCTATTTTAATCATGTAACTCTGAACTAAAGCATGCATACATTATTGCTGGGTGAGCGTTTCACTTTAAATAAGGCTGACACATAGGCACGATGATCTGCATGGGAACACATCATATGGGCATTCGTTGATCTTTCTAATATATATGATAGGATATGAATACATATAGCCGAGATCTAACGGGCAAAATATTAACTCAGATCTTATATTTGAAATAAAATAGAAAAATAACAATAAATTGTATTGGAATACGTCAATAACGTCATTAAAATAAGATCATATTATAAGTCTAGCAATAATAAACATGACCAATCATAGGTAACAAAAAGGCAATAAAATGATAACATTGATAATCGGTTAAGTATGACATTGAGCAAAGCGTAAAATATCAATATGAAATTTTTAAAAAATTGAGACACGGAATTTGAAAACATTTGATAATTTAGATAAAAGTCTATAAAGTTGATTCTGGATGAAACAAAACAATATTTAAGCTAGGATATAGTACTACATAATATATCCCAGCTTTAAGCGGTAGAAGAGAATATTTGTTTAAAATCTGTTTAAAAATCACAAATACACTTACAATACATATAGCGTAATATATATACATTTTTTTAAAAATTGCAATTAAACTACGGTATTGAAGAACGACATAGATCGTATAATTTGTGACATGTCTGATTGATATGATATTTAGTATTTCTTCGAAACCATCACAAATTAATTATGAAACCGATTATAAAAGTCCTCTAAATAACCACGATTAAAACACAGAACCTATTGATATATTTTGCAATTAAGGTTGATTGCTCTTGAATTAGGACATTTTAATGACATCACACTGGAGGAAATCATATCTCATTAATACTAATAAGGTGGATTTTCACCAGGACCTGAATTGCGGCTAAACATTTCCTTATGTTACACTATGTAGGGACGCTCGTCTTTATGGGTCAAGACAAGGTTGCGAGCTTTGTCCTTTTTCAAACACTGCTTTTTTTGTACATATATTTTCACTGATGAATTGATGGTGCCAAAACAATTAATTCCGACTATAGTTTTCAACATACTGAACTTTTGTCAAGAACTTGAATTGTTCCGCTTCATAAATGATGCACCAATTCTGTTAGCCCCTATAGGCTTACCGGTCTTTGTCTGCGATTTGTTGGAGTCGACCAAACCAAGAATCGCTTCTCAGATGTGGTTGCTTTGTTAGCGTTACATCATTTGTTTAATAGTCAACGATGAATATGTATGGTATTAAAAAATTTAAACTAAATCATCGTTCTTGTAAATGGGTATGCTATTACGCTATAGCTAGCACCTCGACTTTACTTTTTTCTAGAACTGGCATTCAATTAAAGACGACCATATTGGATGAATGTACAATGGTCAGAAACAAGTCTAATGATTAGAACATAGAATTAAAATGAGCGTATATACAATCTTGACATATCTTTATACACACATTTAAAACTTTTATATAACGTTTTTGCAAAGGTGTTGTTTCAAGACAAAGAGCGATAACTCTGGCAATAAACTGGGCCTTTCGCTTAGTCTTATCTCCCTTAGGCCGGTACGGCGAGCTCAAACTGTCTTGACTTCATTCCTTCCCTCAAACAGGCAACTGGTATCAAAGGATGTGGGCTGTCTTGAAGATAACGCTACAAAGATAAAATCAAAGATATAGATTGTTATAAATAACAACACATTTAACGGATGCAATAAACATTAAATTAAGATTATTATTAATAGTTTTAAATAACAAAGTAGAGCGGTGAACTCGCCCAGTTTATCCCACACCGGTTTAATGCCACACTTGTCTGGTTGTTGCAGTCTTTCTTTCAAACGATGTTTAAATTTTCGTAAGTATCATAGAATTTATTTGAAATAGTTGAGGTTTTTTTCTTGGCCACAATAACTTACATGAGCGTATGTCATGGCGTTTTTCTGTTCGATCTTGGACGCCCCTTTACCAATCCATACAATCAACTCACTCTGGGTATCCAGTATAAATACATCCTGGGAAGAAAATGACAGGGTTAGTGTTTATTGTCGTAGTTCGGTTGGATTTAAGGGTTGAACACCCTAATAGAGGTTATTTCACGCACTATGACCGCGCACCATATAATGAAACCACCGTCGACGTCAGTGCCAACAAACGGGTAACAGACAGAAACCATATTAATTTATTTATTTCCAAAGGATGACCTACGGAAACTAGTCCCATTCACAGGCTCCGACAATATATAGTTTTGTATACAAAAACATGACGACTCCGTGTTGCCTCTTAGTTACGGTCACAGTCAAATCTGACACTTTATACCCATCTCAGCTCATACTGCACGATCCATTTGACAACCGCAAGCTCTCATCAACTTCCCGCTAAAACAAGCTTCGAAAACTGGATCTAGTGTAGTGTTTATAGTAGAGTATGGTGATAACTCCCAAAATATTTTGAACAATTCATGTTGACTATATATTTCGACTGATTTTAATCATCTTCAGTAGTATATGTGTTTATGCTTCGTGTGTAACCAGGATGTAAACACAGATACTGTATGAGTATTTATACTTCGATAAAACCAGGATGTAACTGAAGTTGATAAGCCTACTTTGGCAGTGTTAGAATATAACTACACGAGTTACTGATAACGTTTCCAACAAGTAAAACTTACAAACTTGAAACAGCAGGTGAGTTCCTTCAAATATATAAATGTGATGAAGGGTTCAAATTAAACAAAACAACATAGAGAGAAATGCTGCCAAATAACATATCTAAAAATAGATAAATGTACCTTGCTTTCGAAATCAGTCCTGTTGATTCGTCCAGTTTTCTCCAATGAAAAATTGAATTCTCCTTCATTTTCCGATAGCCTGAGAGAGGAAAAGGTGATGTCCATTAAAGATATATTCTATGATACAAACATCGTCTATCATTGATATTTAGAGAAAACGGCTAGCCAATGCATATTACAAAGCAAACAATTTAACAACTTTTGTAAGTATAGGTTTCTTTGAAATTCAGAATTTTTCATCCTACCAATATGCTGAACGAGCCAAAAGTAAATTGCATTAGTTTACTATATACAATTTTTTTCGGAACCATCTTGATGAGTCAGTATTTGAAGTTCTGTTCTATATCAAGAAATTTCCTCAAAATTACATGATACAAACATAGACTAGCTTGGGTTAAAAATAATAAACTTGTTTGGGTAAATAATATATTAACTTTCATACCTATAGAGATGTTTTTCTTGTTTCTCCTCTCCATTCTCCTCGACATTTCCACCATTTTCCTGAGGCTCACCCTCATCGCCATCAAAAAAGGCGAAAAATTCCTCCTGGTAAAGAAAAAATTGATACATGATTAACTGTCATTATACATTGTTACACTGTTACAGTGCACATAATGCCTCTAAACCACGAACCACAGTCCACTATAAAGCTACTTTTGTCTCTGGTCAACAGGCGATCACAGTCCACTATAAAGCTAGTTTCAGCGTAAATCAACAACAGGCGACCACAGTCCACTATAAAGCTACTTCCACTTTGTCAACAACAGGCGACCACTGTCCACTATAAAGCTACTTTCACCTTGTCAATAACAGGCGACCACAGTCCACTATAAAGCTACTTCCACCTTGTCAACAACAGGCGACCACTGTCCACTGTAAAGCTACTTTCACCTTGTTAACAACAGGCGACCACAGTCCACTATAAAGTTACTTCCACCTTGTCAACAACAGGCGACCACTGTCCACTATAAAGCTACTTTCATCTTGTCAACAACAGGCGACCACAGTCCACTATTAAGCTACTTCCACTTTGTCAACAACAGGCGACCACAGTCCACTATAAAGCTACTTTCACTTTGTCAACAACAGGCGACCACAGTCCACTATAAAGCTACTTCCACCTTGTCAACAACAGGCGACCACTGTCCACTATAAAGCTACTTTCAACTTGTTAACAACAGGCGACCACAGTCCACTAAGCAAGGTATGTTAACTTAAGTCAAGAAGAGACTATCACAGTCATATAGCTACTTTTGCCTTTAGTAAAAAAGAGATCTGTAACAATCAAGCTAGCAGAAGAGGAAGCCCAATATAGGCGCGAAGATACTTATCAGGTAAGATACGGACGAACGATAACATGTTTTGGAGATATATATGACCTTGGTCATAAGGTCTCGACATATCCTTGTATCATGCGAAGCAATAAAGTAAAGTATTATGAAAATGCAAACTGAAGTTAAGAATATACAGTTCTGATTAGAACTGGCAGACAATATGAATCTCTACTGGAAGCGGAGTGGGTTATAAAGAGCAGCACATTTGGCCCAGTTTTAGCCAGGTGAATTGTGTATCTGAAAGGAACTCCGTCTCACCTGTTCTTCCTCGTCGATGTCCTCTTCATCAAGAGCCATGTGTTTGATGGCTTTACCTGGTCTCTCGTCACGGAGTCTAACCACTTCACGACATGCCTGAGTAAAGGAAAACACAAATAGTAAACAACAACATTTAATTCAACCTCTTTGTAACTAAAGCTGAGAATATGGTGAAAAAGGTTATGCCTAGAATTAATATAAGAAGTTAATTGTTCAAACCTTTTGTTTTTCACTGAAGTTGCAGTTCTTGCCATTCCACTGATAGATGGTTGTACCGCAATCAAGGATGTACACATCATCAGAGGTCAAGGATTCACGTTTCTTGGGGATCTGAAACAAAACACCACCATCACATTATATTCGAACTCTCTTCAGTAAAATCTCAATATTTCACATCTTTCATTGGTCGGTTGTTGGGTCCGAATTGTTTCCAAAAACAATGATCTACTAAATTGTCTTGATCAGTTTATAGTTATCTCGTCCAAATGTCTTCACAGGTCTAAAAGGTTTCTTCAGCTATTGATCCCGGTAGCATGGCATAATGAACACAAAGGCTATATGACTGTTTTTAATTTTCCTTACTTACCTGTTTGCTGACGACTCCAGACTTTGTTCCCTTTATGTGGAAGAGCCTTGGCACATACTCTTCGGGCTTCACGTGATTAAAGCCAGTATCGGCTCCACCCTCCAATAACCTATACAAGACGATATAGAGAGATTCATTAGAACGTTAAACCACAATAAGACAGCAATGCATACGATTTCAAGTATATAACTCCTACCAATCTGACCTTTTTAATAAAATTGTTTTAAGTATTTTGTAGAAATACTAAATTTATTGATATATCATCCATGTGACAGAGATCCGTAGTAAATAATATTTATGAACAGAAAACAGCATTGTGTGCTATATACACTGCTTAATGGGATTGTTTCAACTATATACAAGTCTCTAAATGGAGGAAGGAAAACACATTTAATCAATTTCAAAACACGTTCCGTGTTGGTCATAAAAACCGTCAAATAAATAAATTTAAAAATTTTAACTCCTCAATTTTAAAATTAAAATAACTTTATTGTATTTTATTGAATTTGTGGAAACCAGTCCCCTGACTGGTTATAAATATAACCCTGTGTCCCGATTGACCACACAATGTTATAAGTACTGTGATCGTCACGCAGACACGACCAGGATTCCAACATGTACCCATGTGAATGACTTACGTGATGTTTTTGAAGTAGCTTTTGAAGAGGGACGACTCGTGTCCCTGGACCTCTCTGTGTTGAACTGGTTTGTCATCCAGGAATGTGTCCAGCTCTACCGTCTTGTAAGCGGCTGTACCATACTCATCCTATAACCAGATACACTCAACTGATGATATATTTGGAGGTTATTTGCAAAATATCAATGGACATATCCGTCTGACAAGTCTACGGTTTCATTTTAAAACAGTCATTGTTGATTAGAATCGATGTGGAAATATACTAGTACTATTAGTAAATTATCCTTTTAACAAAAGACGAAACGCAACGAACATGTTTTAAATATTATGAATACACTTAATTCCAGATTTGCATTGATGAACTGATACATTTTGTCAAGACCGACGGCCATCGGGTTCCTTCCTTCTTGGGGATACACTTAGAGAACTAGTGATGGAGACAACACATAGTATGGGAGGAGATGAACCACCAGTGGTTATATTATACTGAAGAGTTACAAAGCATTACAGCATGCTCACGCGACGTTCTTATAAACAATTCAACTCTCCCTCTATCTCGTTACGCAACCGCCTACTTGGCGAATCCTTGGGCTCTTAAAATATAGTTATTTGATTTATCACAAACACCTACCTGAGTACTGTATTTGCCGATCCAGAAATGAACATCGTATAAGAGTTCGTCGCTGTCTTGTTCTGTGTACGTCTGTAGTCAAACAGAGAAAATGAATCAATGGTACCAGCACCAATGTTTGAAACCTAACACAAACTGTTTTCCTTTAATTACATTGTTGTTAATCTTTTTTCGGGGGTATCATTTTTTTAAACAGGTAATCTATAAAACGATTCCCGATATAATAGTTGAGAATGACAACATGCTGGTATCATGATGTCTGGTTTTGGTTTTGTCTCCTTTGATTGGAACTTGTATTAACTTTTTAAATGTCATATTGGTGGCAGAACTATAGTTTGTTTAAATTAATCTTTATGTTCAGTACTTCGGTCTCTTGACTAGGCTGTAAATATATCCCGGCTGTACTCAACACTTCAATGTGCATTAAATCTCACAGATAATACGGATTACTTACATTGAGAACGATATAAGAGTCACCACTGTAGAACTGTCCATAGTCAGACTGGGGCCAGTCTTTTACCTCAAATTTCTGGGGGAAAAAAAATGCCAATTGAATTTCATCGCAAAAATGTAACCCTCATTTAAACCTTTCTATGTTCTAAACAAGATTAAAATCAATGCGCATTGAAAGAAATAGCTTAATCACATGGTCAGAAAAAAAATATCAAACATATTTTTAACGACTTAATAATCTCAGAATATTGATGGTCCTAAATGAGCCAGCAAAACTGACGTCTTTGAAATTCTAACATACCACTATTCTCCAAATTCTCAATCCAGGTTGACTTCCGGCCTTCTGCCACGCGGGTTCACTCTCTGCTGAGTCCTCTGATCGTAGAGAAAAAAAAACACATTTGAAGAATATAAATAGATTTGAACAAAATAAACATATTCAAGAAAATAAACTGTTTGTAAGAAAAAAAAAACAGATGTTTAAAAACAATTAGATTTGAAGAAAATAAATAGTGACACATCACCCTCTGACGGCAGACCACAGACAGATTTTTAGCGAATAATGTAAGAAAAGCTGTTTTAACTAACTGATGGATTTTTTTGACATTTCCATAGATATATAGTTAAAAAATCTTCTGACAAAAAAATATATATTATTCAAGAAAAAATTAATTTAATAATTACACACGAATTAGAGACAAATTAGACATAAGATCATGTTTGTATCTATACACGACCGTTTCCATCAACAAACCACTCTTTATAATGTTATTACACAATTTATCTTCATTCAAAATCGTTATACAAATTTATTTTCATCCCGTCCTCAATTCAATGGATTCCAAAAACAAGTAGAATCGAACTGATACAAAATATATGGTCTTACTTTTGACTTTCTTCTCGGTGTCTGATCCGAACAGAGCTAGGTTAGAATCCTTCCAGTCATACTCTTTTTGTTTTACCAGACCTAAAATGATTTATACAAATGTCATTCAATAATTCCAGCACTTATAGTTCATCAAGTGGATACAATGAGGTCAAGGTAACCTCGCCACGTGCTGGTGACCTTGACACAGAACGTGGTGGTCCACCTTATCTGTTAATCACCAAATCCTTTTGCCGGTAGTCTAATTAAAAAAAAATGAAATCTGACTGTTGATAGGACCACATACCCCCGGGCTCCTTCTCTGGTCGTCTGGTAAGCTTAAGCTTATAGCTACTAGTATACACATGTCTCTACAATCAATTGGGTCATTATTTAATATAAAACTATTTATTACGGGTTCCACTTATTAAACGGGCTAGAGCGAAATTTTATCTCAAAGTATTAAACATAGAACATCCTCAGATTGCGGATACATATAAACGATGAATATTTACAGAACCTGGGGCGAAATATAAATCATTACTAAAAGTAACAACGTAATTAATATTGTATAAAAAATTTGAAAATGGTTAAGGTCAAAAGTCAAAGTAACTTCATGAATAGAAATGGCCAGATTAGTTAACATTTAAAACAGGAGATGATTCACCGGATTTTATACGTCGATATCTCTGTGCCAGTGTGCTTAGTTTTTAAAAATATCCAACAATATATTTACATATATTTAACACCCTGTTGCTGAGTAACAATAAGCGCCAAATAAAGCCTTTGAGAATCGACAACAATGATCGATGCCATACTTCAGGTTTCGTTTTTAACATATGATAAATTATTCCACAAAACAAATGCATGATCTCAATTGAAAGAACAGACGAGGCCTTTTTAAAATTGGCATACAAGTTTGCACGTCTTAATTGAGATTACCTTACTAATGACACTGATTGAAACAAAATCAGCAAAGCTCTCTCTCCGAAGATATAAGAGTTTCTTCTGCACAACATATCCACGGAAGAGTAGCAATGAACGGTGAATCCATTGTTTTTCAAGTATATATAACCAATACATTTTGTTTAGCAAATACACTATCAACGTTGTGGTGTTTCCATCTCTTAAGACGTTCTTTGGATAAGAGCAGCATGTTCGAAGTGTAGTCATAATGTCTTAACCGAACACTGAAGGAACATTAATTTCCAATCAATCAATATAGCAAAGTTTAGGGGTTTGTTTGATTGGGATTTAACGTCGTACTCAATGGTTTTTCACTTATATGACGACGGATTGTTCACTTCACACTGCTCCTTGTCTAATTACGGTGGGAAAACGGGCGGAATCCTCGTAAGAACCACCATCGCGTTTGCTGGAGCCACATCGTGTGACTCCCTCATATACCTGATGGTCGACAGACGGACTCGATCCTGTGAACGGTATTTCGAAGTAGGATTAGTAAGCGCACACGCTACCACTAAACCAAGGCTTCCGGCCAAAGTTTAAGGGAATCCTCCGGGATCAAGTGCTCCGATGATGACTGCTCAGTGGTAAACGTTTAATTGTTTGCTTGATTGGGTTTAACGCCATACACGTCAGGATATTTCAATCATAATACGGAGTGCCAACCCAATCGACGAAGGAAACCAGTCTGAACGTCACTGGCAACAAAGACAAGACGGGACAATAATAAGACGCAATACAAAGACTTCTGTATAGCACTTTATTCCGAGATCACAAGAACAAGAGGCAGCACAGACAAGTTCTAACACTACAAATTCGCATCAAACAATGTTTCAGATCAGTTGTCATTCAGTCCCAGTAATGATGAGACACTCTGATCCTCCTCGAGTAGTAGTCATGGATTCAACATTTACTTCGTATTGTTAATTCAGGACACCTTTGTGTAAGCTTGTAAGGAATATAGAGGACAGCTATATGGACCGGTGTGACAGTTCACAAACCAGTGTGATATTTTAGTAAGTAGATATATTACAAAGGCATATGATAAATACATTCAACTTTACTGAACTATATGGGACAATGTAGAGGAAAGAGAAGCAACGCACAGAATTTTAACAGGCGTAGCCTAGGCTGTATAGTGGCCTTATTAACATAATGGGTGTTTTAGCAGCGTATTTTAGTCAGTGATTTAATTGGTGACAGTATAGGCCTCATTGAGTCTCTGAACATCGTATTAATATCAACTCATCTGATAGTATAGGCCTACTACTTTATTTGTGTGGGCGTGGTATGTGACTTTGTCATCAGGCCATAGATGGTAAACGGACAATACTGCATTTGCAGGTGAATGCTTAAAAATTTCGTTTCAGGCCTTAAAACATCCTTTATGTTTGACGGTGGAAACATTGATATGCTATGTAATACACAAAGCAGAACACGTGACGCCTACGATATTTTTGTATGCATGGTTCGTCCTCCTTGAAATATCTCCTCAGTTCAAACTCTTACAAAGTGTCTAAATGTGTGACTATATAGACATACAAAGAAAGCAAACCCTGTGTATTGTATATGATCTATATTTATGTATGTATTACACATTATTCCGCCCAGTGTATAGGCAAATTGCTATTTAATAATCTTAACGCGTACAAACCTGATATATTTCATAATAGCAGATAACAAAAAAAACAACAGGCCTATATCTTCTGTAAGTAGGTATGTAGGCGTGTGATCGTTATAGAATAATATCCGCACCCATTCGGGTATAGGCCCATCATATTCACTAACATACGACTGATTTCCTTTGTACTGGTGAGGTCTGTGCCACCAAGCTGGGTTATAATGGGAGTGTCAATAATGTCCCTCCAAAAAAGGGCGTTGCAGCCTTGTCGGTTCTCTGACGTCAAAGCTGTCTAGAGTCGTAACCTTTTGGCTAACGTCGAAATGGATAAATGTATGTGACGTTATTTCAAAGCGCCACTATCCCGAATGTCGTGACGTCAGAGGACCTCTTTGCAGGGATTAAATTACCTCCCTTGCCAGCTTTCAGAGACTACCATTGGAATATGGATCAGACGGCACGTGCCCATACAAAGTTGCATCTTCTCTAGTCAAAAGATTTATTCCGAGCTACTGTACATTTCAACCCTTGGCCGGTTAATCGCATATAAATACAATTGTACTGCTACGCCCCCTGATAAAATGACCAAGTTTCGAGTTAAAGCGCTGAGAACATATGTTGAATGTTATACTCTAGTTGTGACAATTTGTTTAACTTTGTAAAGCACTATTGGCGTATATATGGCTAGTTGGTATCTGTATGGGTGGGTACATATGCAATACTCTAATTGAGTTAGTTGAATACCCCAACATATCACTTTTTCCACAACACTTCCCACTTTCATTATTGACTATCGCTGTCATTTTTAGTAGCTCTCCGTCTCGTACCACAACATCTGATTGGTTGCGTAGAAGTTCCCGGGCATCCAACCAATCGCAATCTAAAGCAGAGTCAGATTATATGCGAATAATCCGCCAAGGGTCGCAATGCAGAGTAGCTCGGAATAAAACTCTTGGCTATCGAAGATGAGAAAGTTGTGGCTCTGTTAATTTGGTGGGAACACTCAAACATACAAATTCATTAAAAACTGAGACTCGATCGGGATTTGATCAGAAACATTTTTACAGTCAAGTATTATAAAATAAATCATTTAAGCTTTATCAAAGATCATAAACAATAACTGTTATATGTAGTGAGTTTGTATGGATTTTTTTTACAGGTTGTGCTGCAGCTTTTCCATGTTATTTCATAGCGGTGCTGTAATTGTAAATAATGAACATCTTACCTGTCATTGTAGTGATTGGTCTATCTTCCGGTTATCAGGGCCGTAAGGAATCTGTAAATGATAAGAAAATTCAAATTTAACACTATCTTCTTAAGAAATCGACTTGTTTATTTGTTCCCTGATATTTCGTAGGTTTTTCGCAGAAGTTGAAAAAAAATGGCAATGATTGTTACCTACAGTGAGTACTGAGTACACTGTTTCCAATCCTTGAAGTGTTGTATATGACTGGCAACTCTTAAGTTATCGCTGTCTTACACCTACACGTACAGAGTATAAGCAAACCTATGGCTGTATGTGTTTGACACTCACTATGTGGAGATTAATTAACTTCTGTCCACGATATCATTAACCTCCCTCTAATGAACACGGTTTATTTCCCTTATATAGAAGATGAGCAGATAAAGAGTAGGACTTTGAAACAAAACAGTGTTTAATAAATGCAATATAACATACGAGGATATTAACATAAATAATTAAACATGAGGAGTTTTGACGTCACGGACAATGTAACCATAAGTAAGATAGCTTCATTGATTGACAATCCGTATCCTGACTATTAACTGTACCGGGCAGTATAGCATCATATTGTTTAGGCGGCATTAAAATTATTGCTCCAATAAAAACATGGAATGTAGCATCTAATCGTTTGGTTATGCACTAATTGCAGTCTTTCTATTATTGACAAATTTGAGTCTCGGTTGACTGTTTTGATGTGAACAACCGACTCTTTAAGGAAATAATCCGCCACCCTTCTGTTGATACTCTATCCTTAACGAACCCCAAATGCAATAATATTTAAGGTTTGTTTGTTTGTTTGTTTGATTAGGGTTTAACGTCGTACTCAAGGGTATTTCACTTAAATGACGACGTGCCAGCCCAATGGGTGAAGTAAACCACCCTCGACACCACTGGCAACAAACAAAGACAATACAGGACAATAACAGGACGTAATACAGACACCACAAACAAATCAGATTCCTGTTCCCCTTTCGTTCAACATCTGTCGCTATGGTTTGAATACCCATCTTCCAGAGCCATATTTTGTAGGACTGGATGGGAGAATTGGCATTAACCTTACATTCATGCAAAAACAAGAAAGAATGTAGGAGGTATCCGGAAGTGGAGTGACTTGTGTGAAATATAGCAGACCACAGGACGACTTGCAGGCCCTATTAAAGAACTGTCCTCAATGTTCAAGTCTACCAGATTCCTGATCACACCAGATATGCATTAAAGGTGTCAAAACAATCTTGTGAATTGCACAAGCCAGCAGACAAAATTCTTTAGCGTTAAATTTATGTTTTAGCATTGATAAGGTAAAGGATTATTAGTTTGTTTGTTTGATTGGGGTTTTACGTCTTACTCAAGGGTATTTCACTTATATGATGACGTGCCAGCCCAATGACACACTGGCAACAAACAAAGACAAGACACAGTACAGACACCACAAAAAGATCGGCTTCCTGTTCCTCGTTAGCTCTTGAGAGCATCAGGGCAACACGAAGCTCCCTTCAACCACCCGCAAGGATTATGAGATCAATCCAAAAGGCTGGTAGTAATTGGCCCCTAAAACTCCATGATTTCAACGACTGGGTAAGGTCTCAAAAGGACTACAAGGGAATCTTTTGCCAACAGGGATCATTGTACAAAGTCTATGGAAAATGTGTTGAGGAGTGAAGAAGCCAGAGTGATTACAAAAGGCGGCCATGGCAGGACATACTTAGGGACACATGGCATAACATCACACAATTCATACATACTCTTATGTGTAAAAACAAAACAACCAGGAATGTGAACAGTTTTGAAACAAAATATGAAGCTTATTTAATCACAAGGGCAACATATAAAGTGTATAAGTGTTTGCACATGTCCAGTACAGAGAGGACATTTACAGGCTTATGTAATGTATATATTTGTACAGATCTTGGTTATAACAAGGTACATAAAATAATACCTTCAGAATACAAAGACTTTGTGCTTCTACCATTCAACAGTTTATGTCAGTAGCATTCTGTTAATAAATACTCGAATATAAATCTAAAATTAATCAACTAAAAGTTTTTAAAAAAAATCTGAATAAAACAGAATGAACAGACATGCATAACTGAATGTGTATGGTAGTTTTAAATTCATTTTGTTACAAGAATTTCCAGTATTGCAAAAATCAATGACAAAATATATTCCATCAATATAATTTTAACACAGGGAAGAAGAAGAATAATAATTACAAGTATTTATAGTAAAATAAAGTGTCAAACTTATAAGACAATTTTTGAAATTAATTATAAAATAGCCTTGACAACTACAACTACTAAAAGAAGCTTGACAGTAAAACATGTGTATAAATTTGTTTGGTTTCACTTGTCATATTTAAAAATGTTGAAAATAACACAGACACTACATTTAGGCGGTGAAGCCAGTACTCTAATGGACATAAAAAAGAACATACACGTCACATGTACATTTATGTAGAATTGACAAACAGATATTTTCAGTATCACTCATTTATTTATATATACAGCACATTGTCCATAGTATTGATAAGAATATCTACACAAGGCAATAGTCTGGGGAAAGTTCACTGGGCTCTAGAATAGTAGAGAATGTAGGAGAAGATAACTTGCGGGTAATATGTGAGCCACTCAGCTGTAAATGAGTAGTCTCCCTTGTTTGCTCAATGTTCACAACGACAAAGCGCTGTAATAAGCATAACGTGAGGGAAATACATCACCTGGGCTTCACTTTACACATCAGCTACAAACATAAATCAGTCCATCGTCATCCAGATATTGAATACTTTGATACACATATTTAGACATACATAGGTTTCACATATATATTTGGTTGTCATAATATTATAATCAAGTTTTCTTAATTCACATGGTCAATGCAAGCCAAAGTCTCTCCAAAACTTTCCTACTTAGATTTCAGGTAGATAGGACATAGATTGCGACGTCAACAACCAAACAGGAGCCAATGTTGAATAATGCCTTTCTTCTCACGGACAGACCTGTGAATTCAATGTAATTTGGTGTCCTTAAACGGTTTCCAGTGTTATTGTTGATCTGTGACATCATTCAGACATTTAACTGAAACCTACACAACACATATTCATAAAAGTTGGTTTCATAGAAATGGATTATAACTGGCTTGTGGTTGCATAGGCTGTGTTGTGTTGTTCACTGGGATTAGGGGAGCCGGAAGAAGGGTTGCTCCTCCTACTTGTGCAAATCCCCCATTAGGATTGGCAACGGCTGTGTTTTGTAACTGATTAAGCGGAACACGTGTGTTATTGGACTGTTCAAAGGGATTGCTTCCAGCAGCAGTAAATGGATTGGTACCTGAAAAATTCAATAACAAATGGTTAATTATTAAGCCAAGGCTGTGATGACATTTGGTTGTTTGGACTTTAATATCATTCTCAAGGGTGTTTCACTCTGCTTAATCAACTACAGTGGAGAATTGAGAGGTATCCTCCTACCCTTACATTATGTATCCAATAATTTTTTCCGTCTTAAGAGATATTAATGTTACTTTAATTATGTACACTTCTTGTTTTGAGGGAGATCCGAAATTTTACTTTTTTTTTAAAGGATTGTTTGTTTGTTTCATTGGGGTTTAACGTCGTACTCAAGGGTATTTCACTTATATGACGACGGATTGTCCACTTCA
>JAQQZZ010095518.1:0-17112 GCA_030265115.1 Mopalia vespertina | reverse complement strand
ATGTTCAGATGTATTGTTAGGATTAGGTTTAGATTCAGGTTCAACATTTAACCTTACCCAGAACTGTCTTATGTTCAGATGTATTGTTAGGATTAGGTTTAGATTCAGGTTCAACATTTAACCTTACCCAGAACTGTCTTATGTTCAAATGTATTGTTAGGATTAGGTTTAGATTCAGGTTCAGCATTTAACCTTACCCAGAACTAAGATTTCACGTTTGGTCTTACATGACGGACATCCCGTAAAAAGTCAGGCTATAACACAACCATAAAATGTGAAGTGTGTTGTTCTGCTGAGAAATGAATTGTCATCCATTACTAGGTGAAGACAGTACGACTGTGCTTGAAACATATTGTAAGCTATCAAATAAAATTGTAAATATGGAAAACAAATGTCAAGATAACATGTTTTTCTTTGATTGGAAGAGTCACATCAGATTATTACACTATGAGTGTAAGTTCGAAGGCGTCAGTGTACACATAGGTTAATTGTAAGTGTAACAAGGAACCGACCAACTTCACTTACTCTCCACTATCCAACTAGTAAATGATGAACTGGTAACGCGATTGACCTAATACACAGTTATATGTATAGTGTATTCTGATAAGTTCATTTTGACTTGTTTCTGAAGATAATAAATACAAGACAGACACAATTTGCACTTTTTTGAAAGCTTCGATTTACAGATGTAGGATTACAATAACAATAACAAACAATAACAACAACAGCAAAAACAAAGCTATCTTCGATTGTTCTAATAATGCAATAAGCATACTCGGTAAAGTCTTCGTGAAAACAATTTGAAATTGTTGCCTTTGCTGGAATATACCTTTCTCGGCGATTTACTACACTTAAGTATTCAGGAACTCTAGTTATGTCTAAGGAGTAACTTTCACATCGTAAGACATTAAACACGCCTATAGTTGAACATGACTACATTATATTTGTTTCTCCGGAGCCACTTTCACATCGTCAGACATTTAACACGCCTATAGTTAAACATGACTAAATTTTATCGTACGATAGTTTTTTGTCGTACGACATTTTGTGAAATTGGCCCTTGGACCTGTTGGCATGGTACAGGGGGAATTAATTATTTAATTAGTTCTTCATTTGTCTGTTTTGTGTGACAGTGTTCAGATAGTACTGATTGGAGACAGTTTGTAAGGATTGGGATAAGGATGAAAAGATTCAGACATGTCAGGCACAAGACAGGAAAAGGCTACTTGGTTTTCCATAGTCCTTATCTTAATGGACGAAGCGACTTGAAGTAAAATCTGATTCTTGCGTGCAGAAAAGACGCTCGTTACACGTGCCTCGTGACGCAAACCCCTGGGGCGAAGGGACAAGACTATTCCATAGATGTTGTTAAAAAGATAAGGGAAGAGGAAATGGCATTGGTTTTTAATAAGGCCATCATGGTTTTTGTTAAGTTATGGTGCTCTTGTCGGCAGCTCACAGCCAGGGATGCGTGTCCCAAAGCTGCGTGGAGGAATGACACCTCTTCACACTGCGCTTCATCTATTGTTGCATTGTTGAAAACGAATGGAGATTCTGATACTGAGGACGATTTTCGTGTCAGCCTCTGAATCAATGCAGGTCACTGTTGAATAGAACGATGGTGTTGTTTGCTCGGTGAAAGAAGAGTTTTATGGGGCGGGGTGAAGAGCGAGACGGTTTCATCATCACCTATTCTGTAGCGGAGTTAACTCCATCAATAGTATAGGGTAGTGTGGGAATGCGAAGCGACTCCTCCCGTCCTCTGTCTTCTAATTACCCTTTAGCGATCACCACCATTGTCATTAACGAAGTATAGTTATCGCTTACGTCACCTAAGCGTGAGAACAGCTTTAAGGGTGGAGCAGCGGCTGGTGAATGCATCATCAGCCCCCAGGGGGACAAGGATGCCGATACAGAATAGATCGGAACCTCATCTGTGAATGTATTCACTGTATGAATAGCATCGTAATAAGGATGTTGATCGCGGATGGATAGTCTAACCATAGAGTCATAGATTATGCAATGGCAACATATTACGTCAAAAGCACGTTCTTTATGATTGATTTTCGGTGACAGCTCCTTCAAGGCTCTCAGGAAGCCAGGAAACTGATGCAGCACACAATTAAGAACTATACCTTTCATAATCTTAACAATACAAGTCTCAATATTAGCTGACGGCCCTATTGACATCAACAAATACTTTTCAAACTGATGAGTGGTTTGGAATAGTGACACTTGTCTAATAGGAATATTCCCACGGTGAGAATAATCAGATTGCCCTTTGGTTGCTAGCTATAAGTTGGGTTCGGTGTCTGGACGACTTAAATATCTTGGTATGAAAACAAAGAAGATTGATATACTTATTTCACCGACCAAATCAGATATTAAATCTTATATATGCCTGTAAATAAAGTTATACAGAGAAAAATGTTATAAAGCAGATTGGTTAGTTGATTGATTGATTGATTGATTGATTGATTGATTGATTGATTGATTGATTGATTGATTGATTGATTGATTGATCAGCTGGATAGCTTAAACATTTAAGATATTCACACATAATCATTACAAATATATTTGCAAATAAATAGAGTCAATCTAAATTAAAATGAATTTGATTTTTTTAAGTAAAAAAATTGGTACTTCATTTATTGTATGTACTGATGCAATATACTATGCTATATACATAACTACACTCACGTTATTAATCGCTAAGATTAATTCTTGTTGATTGGTCGATCCTTAACGCTGTGTCCAAGGGTCTTTCACTTTCTTGGCGGCGGTGTATTCCAGACGTAAATAGTGATAATGATACCTGATATTGTGTCTGTAATAAAAGACGTGAATGTTAAAATGGATTGCCACGATGGAATGAAACAACGGAAATGACACAACGGAATGATACAGCAGACGGATACAATGGAATGATACAATGGAATGGTACAACGGAATGATACAACAGAATTTTACAATGAAATGATACATTGGAATGATACAACGGAATGATACAACGAAATGATACAATGAAATGATACAACGGAATGATACAACGGAATGGTACAATGGAATGACACAACGGAATGATACAATGGAATGGTACTACGGAATGATACAACGGAATGATACAATGGAATGGTACAATGGAATGATAAAATGGAATGGTACAATGGAATGATACAATGGAATGGTGCAACGGAATGATACTACAGAATGATACAATGAAATGATACAATGGAATGATACAATGAAATGATACAACGGAATGATACAACGGAATGATACAACAGCATGATACAATGGAATGATACAATGGAATGGTACAATGGAATGTTACAATGGAATGATACAACGGAATGATACAACGGAATACTCCCAAATGTGACTTTATTTCCCTAATCCCATAGATAGGGTAAGTGAATGTTTTTGTTGACAATGTACTACTACTATATATAGTAGAATATGTACAGGAATTTAAACCATTGTAGTTGTGTTCGTTAATTGCTGTTATTATTTAAAATGCTTAGAAAATATCAAGTAACATCAGTATGTTAACCACATGTGATTTTATCTGTCTGATTGTACAGGGAAACCATTATTTATTGTAATAATGTATCAGACGACTGGGTCAATTGAACTCACCGAGCCACAGAATCCAAAATGTTTGTTATGTTCGAAAATTAATATTCCTCTACTGCGGAATGAAATAAGTATGGTTAATTGTGCTCGAAACATACACCCCTTAACCAGATGGCGCTTTTGTGGAGTAAAAGGTTTATAAACAAATGAGTAACACTTGGTCAGTCACACCATGGTACCAAAATCTTCTTTCACTATTGAAGGATATTTCGCATAAATTCGTGTCCAAACAAGAAATTCTGAAATAATATTATAACAGTACTGCTTTTGTGGTAAATGTACTTCCAACAAAACACAAAGGCTATAAATATTTGACTACAACACGCTCCACTAGACCTCTGTTTGTTTTTGGTAACACGAATGTTTACACATAAAGCAAACAAAAGCGAAAGTGCCACTGTGTTGTACATTGACTTGAAACGTTACAGCGATCGTCTAATGTCCTAAATAGTCAATGGACAGTAAATGGTAATGCGTATGTTTACACGAAATCTATATAATTATACGTGTATAAATAATTGCATACGTACATTAAAACTGTTAACTGAACAAAAGCTTCCAAACAACTAGAAAGACTATTGCATTAACGGTATGTTGTTGACAGACCACCCAATATGCTCTATGAATAAATGAGAACTGAATGAAACACTGACGGCATTTTAACGTGCTCACGATAGAAGATTGGTGCAACTTGCTGTTGAAAACATAATGATATATTTAAGTTTTGAATGTTTTTTTTGGAGTAAAGATGCGGTAAATTTTGTATCCATCGTTGCATGTATTGCTTTATTGGTGTTTGTGTTGGTCTTCATATCAGCAACCTTTATTAGGGTGGAGTGGGGCGGGGCATTCATATTTTATTTTATTTATCAACGCGTGTATACCGACACACGCTATAGTATGCGTACATTTCTTTGTTCGAGTTTTGGCTTATTAAATTATCAATTTAAAAAAAAAAAGAATTGAACAATTGGGCTGCGTCCTTGCTTTAGTTAGAATCTATATGTAAAACGAATGCAAACTGGATACAGAGACAATCCTCTGTTTCAAATCTGTTAGCAGTTATAGAATGGCGTCGGGATTCTACACTTTCATTTAACCTATAATCGCGGTTAGTTGACAGTTACATCAAACATTGTGTATTTGGGGACAGCTTTTAAGTTTTTGTCACGCACGGTTGAAGCCCACAATTGTTTATTATTCATATCGTGATCAATACATATAGGGAATATAGTTATTGAAGGTTTCTCATCAATGAAAAAAAAAAAGCCGAGAAAGACAAATAAAACACGATGGCTTAAATGAACAAAAAAAAAACTTTATGTTTTGATGTATGCTGGATTTGTTTATACAGCATGCAAATATGACGACATCTGTTTTTGCATTTTATTTTGTTTAAGTTTTTTGTTTTGATCCACCCCGCCACCCCCGTCTTTTTTCCTAGCTATGGGAAGCCGTCGGTTTTTTTTTCACATTTTTGTTTTCAACTTATATAAACTTATTTATAAGCACCATGTTGATGGTTCGCTGCAGAAACACAGAAACACAGAAACAACAGAAACAACAGAAACAACAGCATGGCTTTGGTTACTTAGCCTCCACGTGTAGCCCCCAAATCAGCACCTCAAATTTAACCATTTTCCACTACGTTATTTATATTATATAAGCCAACATGCGCAAACATCTACAGACCCTTCCGATTAATGGACAATTAAAAAGTATTGATTAAGAAATTATTTCCAATAACTTTATATCGATGTATATATTGGGGTTACTAAACAACAACGACACATGTTTGTCGACAAACTATTTGGTTGAGCCTCGAGGATGGGGAAGTTGTTGAATCTTGAGATTATTTTAAAAAGGAGTCCGCTATATTTAGCGATCTTGACTGGAATACTGCATTGAAAACGGCAAATACGAAGCACGAGAGATGAGGGAGTTGCGTATTGGGGTTGACCTATTCCCTAGTCACAAGGGGACTTAATGTCGGGCTGAAAAGACAAACATTTGTCTAATGAAGAGACATGAAAAGGCCATTGTTGCGTCAGGAAACGTGCACGGACGCTGTGTATATAAAAGACGAAACTAAGAAGAGAACCATCTTGATCCCTAAAGAGCTTAAACCCCCAGGAAGTCGGAGGATACGCTTGTTGTCTTTACTGTTTGTCACACAACACCGGCTATTCCGTCAAGTGTGACTTTGGAAGCAACTTTGTAAATTAGATCAAACGAAAGTAAATTCCAGATAAACCGTTGCGTTCCCATGGGGCACGAATATATCAAGTGGAACTGTACATAGTTACACTTTGGCCCTTGGTCAGACTGTAGCTGTAACTAAATAAAGCAATTCCGCACACCGGACATTATATTCAAGATTATATTTCGCATTTCAGTCTACAATTATAGTCACCATCTGGAATATAGAAACATTTAAAACGACATTTTGTTATAAGCCCAAATTCGTACATTGTTTTGAAGTACTATACAGAGCATACAATGCCTGTACGCACTCTCCTGCAGTTTGTGTTCTTTTTTTCAGGTTATGGACGCAAAAGCCGAATTAAAGAACAATCATCATTTTGACATTTGAGCTTGTACACATTCGTGTTTTGTTTTATAGTTTATGCAGTTTGCAGTGTTTGTTTTGAAATTCAATTCCTCTTAAATATTATGACATAAGAACATCGAGTTCAGTCAACCAGACCCATAGTTGCTCTTCATACATGAGGGTTTATATCGACCTTGGGGATTATCGAAAGTAACCGTCTTCGTTTCATGTCTCGCAGAACACCAGAGCACGGGCCAGATCACAAGACACAAGATGGTTCCTAAGGGGATTTGCTTTTACATGTTTCTCTAGAAACTCAATATACCAGCGTGTTCATTACTCCAGTCAGCAAGTTAACGCCCATATGTATTCCAATGTATATCCTATCGTAGTCCTATGTTTAATTAAAGACACGGTGTCTGTGTTACTCTAGAGTTGGCGTAACACTTTGGGGATTTCTTCCACATTACTGATGCGAAATTTAGTACAATGTCCTTAATTTAAAGATTACGCTGTAAGTTAAACCTTACAATAATTATCAAAAGTAAAATGGACCCATCACGAAAGGCAACTATATAGAGCAAGATGAAAATTTCTCTTAACATTTACGATTTATATCTGTTCAATCATAACCATGTTAGTGCATGTAGTCTGAAAAATATAAGTGTATATACGAGTAATATATAGTTGGAAGAGGGATCAAAATATGAAAAGGGACAAGTTAAAACACGTTGAATGATACAATAGTTTCCTTGCATCAAGTCAATGCTTTGAGAAAAAATATAAAAGACTTGCATATATATCGTGTAAGTAGAGTGGTCAACAAATTAATATAGTTCCGCAGTAAATTTCCCAGCCGTTACATAAATTCACGGACGTTGCCAGTAGTTCAAACAAATTTGTTCAGTCTAAATTATAGCTATTATCATATATCTCTGTTAAATCTAAACGACTGTAAACCGATTGGAATCAACCTTGCGTAGACAGATATGATTCATTTGCGAACAGCAATGGGATATAACTACAATAGTGTGTGTATCTATGCCACAAATGTCGTGTGTATACTACAGACCCTGTTGCTTCATTAACCAAAATTGCTACCTGGGGAGGTTATATTATAGCCTATCGACCTTTGGTTGATCAACCTGTTGCCGACTCTAAACTTTGACCAGTGAAGTGGATTCCCCTTGTGTATATAGTTAAATGATCCGTGGTCTACAATTCACCCCTGGCGCATCCCTTTGCAACATGTTACACACATCTTTGTTTCACACGTGATGCCCATTCACAGTATGGTTCTTTTAATTGAGTTATCCGCTATGATCTTTAGCAATTTCAGAGATGGCCCATATAACCATGGACGAATTTCTCTTTATGACTGCGAGAGTTAGGCATAGTTTCAGGGTTTTTTTAAAGAAAGAGCGTCTGAATAAAAGATGAGCTGACAGGATCAGTCATAAAGGGCCAACGATATCCTCGTTTGTGTTACTGCCGGTAACTACATTTTGATCTAACCTTTGTATATGTACGAATTTTATTATTAAATTTTTTTTTAGATCACACTGTGCTTAATTCTGTCTGTGCCAAGTATTACTCTATTATACCGATACAATATAACTCGTTGAATGGCGTACGACAGCTTTTAAGGTTAAAATAATGCCTGTTTGTGCTTGGTAACATAACCTTAACTCTATAAATCGTCTTCGTCCTACAGGCAAGTCGTAATTCAAAATTACCCTACTTAGTAGTTACCCTCTGCCCTACTGCCCACCCTACACAACTGTCTTTGCCCATTACCATTGACAAGAAACTATAAAGCATACGTGACTATTTGACCTTAGTTGACATATAGTAAGACATTTATCAACGATATGTGGATCATTTAATTGTACTACAACACAGTAAAATAGCGAATGACACGAAGTCAATCGGAATTATGATTAATACATTATCAGTTAACCATTATATGAAAGAACATAGTCTAAGATATATCACTTAGTAATTCTGAGGTCAATTATCACGTGCAATTGAATGCAAAATATTGTCAGTTGACCTACTCACGAAACAATTATATTGTAACACAAATGATCTAAGCTTATTGATCCGTATGGCTTCGCGTCAGCCATCCGAAAAGACCCCTAAGCGAAGCGGTGCTCTTTTTCTGACCCCGTTACATATTTTTGCATATTTCTACAACCGATTTTTTTCTTTTCATATGCACTTGTTTCGTACAGAATAGAAATGTTATAGATGGATTTTTTTCAACGAGTGTGTTTGATTCATAGTCTAGTCTTTGGTGAACAGAGTGAAGAAACAATTGTATGAACTGTCAATAATGTCTAATATTAACATGTTATTCCACGCGTTTGGTCGTTTCACTCACATGACGGCTTGCCAGACCAATGGGCGAAGGAAACCACCCCGACACCACTAGCAACAAATAAAAATATCACAGGACGAATACAGGACACTCACAGGACAATACAGACATCACAAATATATCGGCTTCCTGTTCCTCTTTAGGTCAGAAATCAACAGGAAGCTCCCTTCAACCAGTTGCGGGTGCACGATCACTCTGAGTGCTACACAAAATAGGACTAGATAAGAAACAACATTGCAGTGCTAAACATTTTGAGCAGAATATGATGTAAAGACGAATAGTATAGTGTATTATTTTAGGACTTAAATACATACAATAAGACATGATCCGAATGTCAAATAATTTCGTATTTGAAGACAACCATTATTACTTACTGGCACTCACAAAAAAAACAACCTTTCTTGTTTTATTTTAATCGCCACATGGTCTTGTACATCACAAGGCTGCGAAAATTAAACAATCTGTTGGTATGCAAAAGAAAACGATGAAGAGTTGGTGGTTCCTTGACTTAAATTGATTGATTAGTGCTTGAAGTCGTGTTGAAGGACATTTCACTTACGTGACGATGGTGTCCTTCAACAGTAATTATCTCCACTAACATAACAATACAAATCTAAATGTTGTGCTCCGTTAACAAAATAATGTTCCTCCAGTGTTAACAAGTTATACACTCTGTACTTGACTTTAAAGAATTGCTGGAAATAACGTTTTCCCCACCTTACGATAACTCTTATATTTTCGAACCAGTTAATTTGTCGTGCTCATGGATAATGTAAAAGCCAATCAGAATCAGTTGTTTTGCTCAAAGATATTGTTTAAGCCAATCAACGACAGTTCTTTGGCTTATGGATATTGTTTAAGCTAGTCAGAACCAATTGTTTTGCCTATTTATATTGTTCAAGCGAATCAGGAGTAGGCTGACAAGATCGACAAATGAATAAGGACGTTATTCCATTTTAATAAACTTTCCATCAATGATATACATTTAATTTGTTTCGTTTAATAAGGCTATATGGTTTCAAACGTATAGAGGCTATGTCTTTACCTGCTCTCGACAACACTTTACTTAACCTCGACAACACTTTACTTAACCTCGACAACACTTTACTTAACCTCGACAACACTTAACCTCGACAACACTTTACTTCACCTCGACAACACTTTACTTAACCTCGACAACACTTTACTTAACCTGGACAACACTTTACCTACCCTTGACAACACTTACCTACCCTCGACAATACTTTACCTACCCTCGACAACACTTTACTTAACCTCGCAGTTAAATACCATTTAACTTATTCGACGGTGTCTCCAACACTAGCCAATCAATCAATTAATCAATCAATCACTCAAAATTAATCAATCATTCAATTAAACCTATAGAAATGGACATGTATGAATAAGTTTACGTGTGCCTACATGTTTATGTATGGAACTTAATGAAGTTTTTACAATGGTCCGATGCCAAGTACTTGTCAAAATATCGTTCGAATGCTTCAACCATATTCTTTCCAAATATCTAGCATGATTGTATATACTTCATTATGGTTCAAACGAAATATGTCTGTCCAAATATATGTCAGAACGATGCTTCAAAGGTTTAATCAATCGAAATATATATCAGGTATTGTGGTTGAGAAGAAATAAGTTTAGTTTGTTGGCGTTAAATGTTAGATAAAAGTCTGAGCTTTGATTATTGGTTTCAGATAAACCATGATTGATTTATAGGTTGTATTAACTTTAAGTCCTGTTCCAAGCGTGTCGTGGAATGTAAAGCGTCATGTGACCTAAGCTGAATGTACTTTCTTTTAACTTCCCCATGCTCAGTCTTGTTTTTTGGAATTTGTTTGGTTAGAGCTAAACTGTAGGTAGACCTATTGGATTTCAGCGGTTATTTCCGATCAGGTTGCAGCAATTAAACAAAATGTATAAAGACATGCATATGTCGTGCTGCCGTAAGCCTTTGTAACTCAGTCGGTTAGAGCGCTGGCCATGTTAACTTAGGACCTGGGTTCTAATCCCGGTGGAGGCAAGCGAAATTGTCTTTCTTTACAATAAAACTATAAAATAAAACTCAGTCCTCTTTATAAGATTTGCGCTATTACTTAGACACGCCGACGCGTAAAATTCAAGACTTTTAAAGTTTACTTGAATTAATAAGTATACGCTTTGTTCATAGTAAAAAAATGATATATTTTTGTTTGTTTGTTTATTGGGGTTTTATGCTGTACTTAATTTTATTTCACTCACATGGCGGCGTGCCAGCCCAATGGGTGAAGGAAAACACCCTGGATAACACTACCAACAACAAAATAAGAGAAGGCAGGACAATCACAGGACGCAATACAGCGACTTCATAAACAAATCGGCTTCATGTTGTCCTTAGCTCTAGGAGCACCAGGGCACCAGGGAGCTCCCTCCCACTCGAGTCGTTTAGAAAGTGAATACTAACAGTATGGTTATTGTAGAAGGCCGGTGGGTTTGGTATTCCAGATGGCCGGTATTTTCTGCTGGCGATTCGGTGTCTCTCCGTGGATCGTGGGTTCGATTCTCGGATAGACCTCGCTCTGTAAATAGTCTACAAACTAGATTCAGTTGAAACTAAGAAAATAATAATACAACTGTTCAGTTGTGAGAACGCAAAAACATCTGCCTTCGATATTTCTGTTATTTCCAATTTATCATCTCTCCGAAGTGTTGTTTATTCTAGCTTTGTTCAATCCATCGACAGCTCGACGTTACATAACAGTACATTCATTTGTAAGTGTATAATTTGCTTACTTTCTATTTAGTCTCGAATAGCTTGTGAGAACTATAAATCCAAAATCTATGCGCATAAACCTTGGTTCGTTTTAAAGAAATTTTCGCATAAATATATAGGCCTTACTAGGAAGCGCATATAAGTCCTTGCATAACATAAAGCCGCTATTGAATATTTTGATTTTATTATCTTGGAAAATTATGCTTATACATTGAGCATTCTTATACAGAAAGATCATGAGTTTTAAATGTACGTGTAAGAAAGGTACGAGTCACATTGCCCATATGGCCAGCAGGTGGTTTCTAGCCGAGAAGGAATCCTTGTCTGTCAATGAGCTTTCGTTCAGCCGGAACTCGGCCGTTAAACCTATTTATTACTGTTGGTCTTAAATTAGATTATTTACAAATATACAAACAAACTCCGGATAATGTTTGTTTTTTAATGAGATAAGACTTAGTTTAGTGGCTAATGTTGGGCGCCTTTTCGGCTAAGTAAAGTCGCTGATGATCCATTGACATCAGAAGTAAATCTAGACTTCTGTTGTTGAGTGAAAATCTGCTGCAGGTCTTGATTCAGAAATATTTCCCGCCATTTCCCACTTTCTTTTCAGACTGGCAAAACTTTTCACGTTTAGGCAGATGTCCCGACGAGCACTCCGTCTTTGCTTTTCGTCATTACTGTCATTCATTTTATAACTACTGTTTACAGCGTGATTCAAAAGAAAGGCTTAGCAGAAGACCCAATCAAAAGACGACCTCAGCGACACAACACACAGAGACCCCACGTGGATTTCGTGTTGCTTGGTTTGGGGGAATTATCTTAATGAAAAGGTTATTTTAGGTCTTTTCAAATTGTATAGCCCTTTTATATATCTGTACTGATAACTTTTTTAAATGAACATAAAATGTATTGTTTTCGCAGTAAAAAAAATGCAAAAACCATTATTATAAATGAAGTCCTCATTATTATGGCTTGTAAATGGAAATCCGCATGCTATGTCACAGATTCCAATAGTATTCAACGTTTTGACGAAACGATGACTGAACGCTGCCATTGGAAAATGCGTGAGGGTGTGAATTTTAAAACAACTCGAGATAAGCATTCCTATAATGCATAGAAAAGCGCTATAAACATCGTTAATATGAAAACTAAATGTTCTTTGAAAGTTTTATTCCATAATTATAATATTATGGCGCGGTCATTTCTTGTATTTAAGGAACGCCGTAACCAAGCAGGTATCGCTTCACTCAATACAGTTAAAAAGCTTACAAAATGAGAATTGTGAAACGACAGTGTTCTTTGTGGTCAATAACAATCACCAACAGGCTCACTTAGAGATACGCAGTAACCGAAAAACTTACTGCTTGGGACAATAGCATTTGCAGAGGATTGGTAAGTAGGATTCAAGTTGCATTGAAGCTCTTAGAGCTCAGGGGGAATATAATATCGATCTTTTGTTTTTGTTTTTTATCCTGACATGAGATCGTCCTGGCTTGTCAGTGGTACCGAGGGTGATTTCCTTCACCAGTTGTGCTGGCATGCAAATCTTTTGCATTTGTCACATTTATAATCCCACAGAATTAGCTGACAAAATACATTTTAAAGGTATACGGTTAATGACGTAATGGGTTATTTCGTCTTTAAAAAACATTACGCCATCTTCACACATAAGCTCTTGACGAAAACGTTTTCCCATGT
The DNA here is from genome assembly GCA_030265115.1 of Mopalia vespertina. Taxonomy (NCBI): domain Eukaryota; kingdom Metazoa; phylum Mollusca; class Polyplacophora; order Chitonida; family Mopaliidae; genus Mopalia; species Mopalia vespertina. Next base: position 4,083 of record JAQQZZ010095518.1, on the reverse strand, counting down.
TCGTGAATTGAATAAAAAAAATGTCAAGTGTATGAAAACGTGTAAAGAAAACAATTTTAACACCTCTTTTAAGAAAAAAAGAATTTGCCATTAATCTATATAACAACAAAAATCCCGTGGCGACTAAGTAGTTTGAAATTACATAATTTCAACACCTGTGAAGTCACATCAAGCGAATGCACTTTACAAAAGTGTGGTAATGACCTAACAAATTTCTTTTTTTATTGTTATAGGTTTATTGATTGATTGATTGATTTGTTTTTATCCCTTTGTCCTGGTTTTTAAAATAGCTCATTGATGACGAGTTCTCCAATTAGTTTTGAAATTATAAGTTTTTGAAGTATTGTTCTGTCTAAAGTAAACCCCATCAATTCAAAAGTTACAAAAAGTAAGGATGCGTCAAAAGTGTGTCAGAGAACTATGATTCTCACCTTTTTAAATAAAAGAAAACGAAATGTGGCAGTAATCTCTATGAATAAAATTCACAAACGAGATCATCAATCTAAAAATAAATAGTTCTCACAGTTATGTCAGTGAAGCAAGCGATTTCCCATTGATATTTTTTTATATTTTATATTTATACATTTGTCTGTATTAAGAGTATTGTTTTACATGACAGCTTTGTTATGAACGTTTGTTTTTTCTTTACTTACGGAAAAATACATTGTTTAAAATAATAGTTTAAATAAGTACTGCTAATTGGTAGTTACAAAAGCACTGCCAGCACCTTACAATTAATACCTTTACATCGTTAACAAGTGGACTTTAGAGACAGGCGTTGTAGAACAATATAGCCATTGGTCCCACCCACGAGTTTTGCTTACTTAGATTCTGTTGGTTTAATGGCGCATGCGGGTGTGGTAGGAAGGTAGCCTTCTCTCAGCGAGTGGTTGTAATTAGGTAGCCTATATATTATTTTGGTTGAATGGTGCCTGCGGATACCCGTAGAAAAGTGAATTATATTTAAACAAAAGAAGGTAGTGTTTTCTCAGCGAGTTGAAAACATTGAATACAAAGGTTTGTAATGTTGTTGATTAAGACTTAAATTGTGTAATCCTATGGAGTCAAGACTGGCAAATATACCAAATCGTTTAACGTAACATGCTGAACGTGATAATTACAGCTAAGTTGAATGTCTAAATGAAACTCTATTCTTTGTTCTCTCTTTGTTAACTATAATAGGAACTAGAGGTTTTTTATGTTTATGTCTTTGAAAAAATCACACGCATTTTTCATAGAAATTGTTTCAAAACAAAGCAAGCTTTGTCCCTACTTCCGACTTTTATTTAAACTTTAAAATGTGTAAAAGTTTTAATTTAATTGCATTCCATGTCCGGTATTTTCTTCGCACACAATTACTCCAGTGTCAAATTGCTTACATACACATATGGCTTATACCATTATCTAATAGTGTGCACATCTGTGGTAACAGACTGCCAAGAAATGATATCAGGAGAGACTTCCAATTGGCCTTGATACGCTGGATATGAAAAATAGCATAGGTTATTGGATTTTCGTATATTTATATATGGAGATACAAAGGTTCTAACCAGAGACCCGAGTTCGAATCCCGGTGGAGGCAAGCAAAATGTTTTTTCTCTACAATAAAAGAAATAGAGAAGAATTAGAGTATCTTGATAAATAGGGTAACATCGTCTTCAAAGAAAACGTAGAATCCGGTAAGTCTTTGTCAAAGTAGGCCACCATGTAATGGGATTATCATTGGTCAACTGTTCTGGAGTCGTTATTCCTTATAAATAGCAAACACGTGGGAACAGGCTAATTTCAACCACACCAGGATAGAATACTCCGTTTTAGATTTAATTAAAAGTTAAGTAAGCCCTAATGATATGTATTGTAGACAAATATAATAGATTCCGAAGTCTCCCCCAGGGGTTGAAGTTATTCGGGGGATATTTTCTTAACGGGAGGTGGTCACAGAAAAACATTCGGAATAAAGGCTTCTTTTTCTCTGCATTATTGCCCAAGAATATCCCAGTTATGTAATGTACCCAGGTGAAAACATACTAATTTACCCAATCGCTTTATGTGACAGGACGTGTTAAGTGAAGTTAAATCTGAATACCCATCATTAGCTCTTCATCAGCCGCCATTGTTGTGGGTTTTTAAAATAAATCAATACAATACTCCTATAAGTGGTTCTGTTTAACAGGAGCCGTGGACACCGGACAACAATTAGTACCATTTTATAAAGTACAGTTTGTAAATAAGTGAAACCCAACTCAATAAATGACTACTGAAACACCAGTTTGTAGGCTGATATATTCCTAATCCATACCGAATATCTTGTTATCAATACTTTATATACCATGTGAATGGTCATTATCATTGTACACAAGGTTTATATAGATTGCATTATTTCTTTTTTATGTTTGAATATTTAACAAAGCATGCTGCATACTGGCTGAGTTATACACTGACAAACGTACCTACTTTTCTCCTGTCAGAGAACGTCTAACAGAGTCCAACAATATAAAGCCTTTCTGAAACGTGACGTCTCCCTTATCTATATCGTTAGTTGACAACGTAAAATCATTAAAGACTCAAACTCTCCGAGGCAAAGTACGAAAACAAAATAGTTTTTGTAGTCATTTTATCTTCAATATTATAATAAATTTTACGCCTTATTTTGTCAGGATTTGTTACGCATTTGTCCGTACAATTTTATTAGAAATGTTTATGTCTTGGAAGGTATTCTTGTGGCATGCTTTAAGGCCTTAAAGCCAACTGCTTAGCGTTAATCTGTGTGTGGGTGTGTTATGTAAAATACCAGGGTGCGATCTGTCATCTTTGACACTTCTTATCCTATAAAACTTTTGTGTTTTTAAGAGATTCTGTCGGAATTCTAGCAGATGGTGTCTGGTATGAGCCCTCAAGGAGTGGCCTGTCCCTCTGAGTGGTCAGTACTTCGCTCTATTGGAATGGTCAACCTGTAACCGGACACTTTATCAAACTACGCACGCGGAACGAACCCGGACAATAAAAGAAATGACAACAGCATAATCACTGAACTATTGATTCAAATCAACCTGCTGACAAGTCATACAGGAAGACAGGTTGAAAGCAGCTCTGCGGGGCGCATCCGATTCTATATAGCCACCATCGAATTCCTGAGAAATTATAAAACCAAAAATTGGAGTGAGGCAAGGGGAACCGCTGAGTCTTTGTTTTTGTACTGGCATGACCACGTGCTTTAGCTTTTCAATTAGTGCCAACGCTTCCAAAAGACAAATCTTCATTTCCGCAGCTTTTCTTCCAGGACATTGTCACAGATGAATATATTTAGAGGCAAATTAAAAGTCTTTTCCTATAGTGAAACGAGAGAGGGGAACATTTTTACAAAAAAATCCAAACAGAATGACCGTCTATTTACAGATGCCAGGAATAGATTTACACACCTGCGTGTTAAACTTTAAAGTCGTTCTCTGGAATATAAACTCCCATTCAATTTAATTAAATGCATAATTTCAAAAGATGTTTTAAGACAATAGACAGTTATATTTCAACTATTCTGCTATAGTCGATATTTTTAAAAGTTTTCTAATATTTATTACAAAAGATATCGATCTTTCCTTTTCGGATTTAACACAATGAAACTTAGTGTCATAAAAGATCGTGATAAAAACTCGATTATATAAATTATCATCTATGGTTCGCCTCAAAATACGCTTGAATAAAGTCGCTATCAATATATATGAAATCTGAAATTCAATAAAAACAAACATGGATTTCTTTGAACAGACGTAAATTCAGAGGTAACGATTGTCAACGTTACACAAACGGTCCTTTGGAATTAAATTTGTATTGATGGTAATTCGCTACAGGCAGTATGCTTCAAGCAGACCCATACTTTCTTTAATTAGCAATGGGGTAGCATTAATTTTTCAACAGAACAAAATACTTTTCATTTAATGTTTGTGATCGTAGCATTTTTTTCTGAAATGCATCCACTTCATATCCGTAACAAAAACACAGCATTAAACACCAATCAATCAATCAATCAATCAATCAATCAATCAATCAATCAATCAATCAATCAATCAACCAATCAATCAATCAATC
>JAQQZZ010095507.1:0-17113 GCA_030265115.1 Mopalia vespertina | reverse complement strand
TAACAATCCTTGTAATCAGGCCCAGTATTCACGGTGAATCAGGCAACCCAGTATTCACAGTGAATCAAACCCAGTATTCACAGTGAATCAAACCCAGTATTCACAATGGATCCGGTTGATGATTCATGTTAAATCAGGTCCAGTATTCACAGTGAATCAAACCCAGTATTCACAGTGAATCAAACCCAGTATTCACAGTGAATCAGGCCGAGGATTCATGTTAAATCAGGTCCAGTATTCATAGTGGATCAAACCTAGTATTCACAGTGAATCAGACCGAGGATTCATGTTAAATCAGGCCCAGTATTCACAGTGAATCAGGCTGAGGATTTATGTTAAAGCAGGTTCAGTATTCACAGTGAATCAAACCCAGTATTCACAGTGAATCAGGCCGAGGATTCATGTTAAATCAGGTTCAGTATTCACAGTGAATCAGGCCGAGGATTCATGTTAAATCAGGTTCAGTATTCACAGTTAATCAAAACCAGTATTCACAGTGAATCAGGTTGAGTATTCATGTTAAATCAGGCCTATTATTCATCATGAATCAAACCCAGTATTCACCGTGTGTTAGACCCAGTATTCACCAGGAATCTGGCCAAGTATTCACAGTGATTCAGGGCCAGTATTCATGTTGAATCAATTAAACAAAGTTTTAAAACAACAAACAGAATCCTTTAGTCATGGTGACCATTACCACCATCAGATCTATTGAGGTGTATCAGTGATCATACACACATGAACCAGCTTTTAATTGGCAATGTGTGTCCAAAGAGAACACTTCACTCCTCTAACTTAATTAACAGGTATTCGGATATAATTTTTTCTAAGCAAATCAGATATTCTAGGAAAATGTCATGAAACCAGGACATAAATCAGTTGTTTCCATCTTGTGTTTCAGAGGATTTCAACAATCGTATTTTGAACCCTGATTTATCCCAGGGGGAGCTTGCTGATCTCCATTCCATGGCAGTGGACCTGTATAAAAACTTCTGTTCACCAGACGCTGTAGACTGCATCAAATTTGAGGAAGACATTATTACAGAATTAGCTGAGAGTTAGTGTCACAGTCTTTATTGTCATTCGATTCTTCTGTAAAATTAATTTCAGATTCGCTTTTCTCCCTAATGATTAGATACCATGATGAACAGATATTTTTAAAAAAAAATGTTATGCCTTTTTTGATTTTTAAGGTGATGTATTTGCACACATTGTAGTGACCAGTTGCTTTGTTTTGGTCTTCTATCTATGGGCAGTTTAATAAGAGCCTAGAATTAAATCCACTTTAATCATAACTGAAGGAATATTAATTTTTCCAACATAGCAAAACACCTCACATTAAATGGCTGTTGGAATACACCACCGTCACGAAAGTCAATTTGATATTATGTTTTAAGAGTGGTAACTAAATGTTTGCCAAGGTAGTCATTAACTCTCAGTAGTCTCAGAAAAGGTGACATATGTTTTGTAATCTTTCTTTGCGTATTCATTGAGTCTAATTACATATGTTTATATTTGCAGTTATTAACGGACCAAAGGAGCAGATTCTAAGACTGAGAACAACAACATGTCTATTCAGGTATTATTGTTATCTATGTTCAGTTTTATCTTGTTGATCTAGAACATGAGATGTATCATCGGTTTTAGAAATATGTGTATATATCCAGAGATTAAACAAACTGGCACAGGGATGTCGATCAATTTTAAAACCGATGAATCGTCTAATAATTCAGATAAACTCTCAGAAACAAGATTTTGATAGATTATTGACAGGAATAATGCTGGCATGTGGTATTTACTAATACACAGGCATCCAGTTATATGGATATTCAGCTACCTTTATAAACATTCAGGTGAACTAGAGCCGTCAATACATGAGGGAGCCAATAGCAATATGCTTCCTTCAAGCTTTTTGACTAATTAATCCCGCCACTCACTGCTGTTTATTAGTGAAATAACCTTAAGCACAGTATTTAACATCAAACTAACTAAATGAAACATTGTATAAAACTTTCTGCTTATTACAAGTAAGAAGTTTTTCATCCATAACCTGTATTGTATAGTTATTGTACTCTGAGGAAAACTGTGAATGATGTAGTGCTTGGTTTTGTGTCTTTCAGAGCATATGAACATGCTTATGGTCTGTTAGAAAATACATTCCTGCCATTATTCCATCAGAGTGACCATGTAAGTATTAACAATTTTATGAGCATTTTATCACCCCTGGAAACAAATTTTAACATTTCTTTTGAACATAAAATTTCAGGTCAAAAATCTCTTGCCAAATACAGAGTCATAATCATGATCTACATGTAGTAGATAACACTTACCTGTGTTACCTTAATGCTCTTTCTTCATACATCTTGACACAGCATATTTTCAAATGTAAATGCATAAGAAGGCGTAGAAAATCAACATAAACACCGCTTCAGACCAACATAGATAGCAGTTGATATTAAGAGATAACAAAACAATGCTGGTCCATTTGTAGTTTTTGAGGTCTGCTCTTTTGCTGTATAGGCACTTAAGTAACTTCTATTTTCTAACGGCTCATGCTATTGTTTTATAGACATAAAGAAATTTACTGTTTTCTCTCAGGTCTGCGCTATATGCTATAGGGGAAGAGACAGTATAATCAGTTCAGCACTGCAGACATTTAAACAGGAATCCAGTGTCCATCAATTGAGAGGATAACTTCCTTGATTCAACATTTTTTTTATTGGAAAACATTTAAATTATTGTTTTATTCTTTTGATTTGTAGTATTATGAAATGGTGTGTGGCTGCCGGACGCCATCTTCATTGGGTAAAAATGCTTCCAAGTGAGTTAATTTTTTATTTTACCAGTAATCATAGTAACCTGATTATGCTCATGTTAAACAATTAAGTACCATACAAAATAGTTTACATTTAATTTATATATACAAGAGACTCTCATTCATTTTTTTTATGCAGAACTTTATTCCTTTCTGTTTTACTAAGTATTACTGTTTGGATTTCTGTCCACTCATTAGGTTTATAGAACAGATTCTAAAAAGACAAAATCTTAGGGTTACTTAAACGAGCCAGTAATGTTTTCTTTCCACTCTCTTTTGCCCTTGACAGCATCTTTTTTTAAGGGTAGAAGGTTCCAAAAGTGAGTCATGCTGTCATTATGATTCTCTGAAGGAATATTTATGTTTCCAAGAGATCAAAAGATACCACATTCTACGCATGTGTTACATGTTGTTTAGTTATACACTGTTAAAGTGCGGAGGGTTAGGGGGAGCTTCCTGTTGCCCTGGTGCTCCCAGAGCTCAGGGGCTCCATGAAGCCGATCTGTTTGTGATGTCTTTGTACTTCATTCTATGATTGTCTTTGTGTTTGTCCTGTCTTGTCTTTGTTTGTTGCCAGTGGCATTGAGAGTGGTTTTCTTCACCCATTGGGCTTGCACGCCGCCAAGTGAATGAAATAACCTTAATTAAAGCGTTAAACTCCAATGATACAAACAAACACTGTTAAAGTACCCAGTCATCATATATTTGTTTGTATAAATTTGAAGTTTTGCAATGACTGCAGACCTTGGATTGTGTTGGTTAAATTGCCAGGTTTCTTCCTGGTTGTCCATCAACTGTCGCTGTTGCAAAATCCTCCTACAAGTGAAATAAACTTGGTAAACAAAACGATTCTTTACTGATGGTTATTTGAACCAATGACCTTATATTTACTTTCACGCCTGAATTTATTCCTTTGTTATCGTTTTCTGTTCGTGAAAAGTATTTGTAACATTTTTATTGAATATGTTCCTCAGTTCCTTTTTGAGCAACAAATCACACTTCAGCCATAGGTAAAGTTTCTTCATTTTATTAATATATGTTGATTGGGAACCGTTGTCTGCTATTAATCTTTTTGCCTGCTTCATAGAAGAAATTCATAATAAGTTTGTTGTATTTGAATTGAACGCTTCTTTGTAGTGATGTTATGGTCAAGATTTATTTTATTATTTCGTATTTAAAGCATTCATGTGTATTTTGTTGCCTTATTTCAAAAAAGGTCATATGAACTCTCCTCTTTTTATCTGGCCAAGGGGCAGTATGTGTTATGTCAAATGCTGTCTTCAATAGCAACGGAAAAAGATTAAATTTCTTACAGAGCAACCTTTTAAATTAGCCTGTCTTGAAAGTAAAATACCTTTAATCAAGGTTTTAAACAACAATCAGACTCAATTCATTAACTACATGTATTATCTCAATTTTAGATTTATGTTGTTCTAGTTTTATAGATTTGCGACCGTGTAGTGTAAATAAGACAAGGCATCTATGGCTTAAGACTGTAAGACTTAACCCCAGCCTATGTAGACCATAGTAGATAGAAGAAGCTCTTAATTTAAGGTTCCATTTCAACCTACTTTGAAATGAATCGGCAACATGGCTCTTTAGTATGTTCTAGTGGTGTAGATATGTAAAACAAAGCTTGAGCCTGTTAAACACACAAAAGTAGCCGTAGAGAAGTAGTTGTGTTGTTACTTGTGCCGGGTGAATCATTGTATCTGTTTTCATTTGATTTCTCTGATATCTGTACCTTTTGTTGTCCAATTCATGTTTGTTTGATGGTGAGAGATGTTAACAAATTGCTTAAGAATTATATTTTTAAAAAGCATAAATTTCATGTGTGTTCTTTTGTCTCACTTTCTCACTTTCACTTTCTTTTTTGTTCCTAAAAAATCTGATTGAGTATTTTTTTAATTTTTTTTTATCATGTATCTAATTATTTTGCTGTAAACAATAAACACCTATATTTCTGCTTTTTACTGTTAGTGTGATTCCTCTGCCTCCACTAGTCAATAACAGGTAATACAAACATGTGGAAACTAGGACTGCTACTGCTGGGAAATGTACCAGTCTCTAACTAACTCTCAACCACATCTAGTACTAACACTGAATACTCCATATACTACACTTTATAGACATTCTAATAAACATTGGCTAAAACACATCTCTTTTTACAATCACAATATTTTAGTGACACATTCAAATATCAAGAGAAAATCTTTTGTATTGCTTGTTTTCAATTTTTAATATCATAATAATGTTTCTTCATCATGACCACTGAAACGTATTATTGTGACATATAAAAATGTCTCATACATGTTTATCCACAAAATTTTGTTATTTTATTCATGTTTGTAAATCTGCAGACTGCAGTTGTAATGTCAAAGTGATAAGGTGAAGCGGAATAATTGATGAGCCCATCTGTCTTTAGATGTATATCTATCTGTGTCGCACATGTTTCATCATCAAGAACTTGTATCATTCCTTATCAAATTAGGATAAATATAATGTCAATATTAACACAACAATCGTAGGGGATGTAAGGAGCCCGAGTGAACTACAATCATACAAAACATTCTACTTGATACCATATGTAGTTGCATGTGGATGGAGTAATCTCCCCTTCAAGATATGCTGGTGACAAGGGTTGGTGTTATAGCATGTTATTTTAAATGGATTTAATTATTAATCAACATCCCTATGCCAGTGTGATAATTATTAGAAATATATATTACATGTATTTGATAAAGTCTTGTAGATGAAGGAAAAGGGAATGTATCATGGTATTTTTTATATTTGCATGGTCTGGTTTTGTGTTCCTTGCATTATGCGCAGATTGTATGTTGTCTGGAGCATGTTTGATTGGTCTGTTCAAAACAGCTTTGTCACAGTAAAATATTTTTTAATAATGGAATTCCATATACCCAGTAACTCTTCTCTCATTTTAACTAAACACATCCATTAGAGGAAAAGCACATTAGAGACTCAAGCTGTTCCTTTTCTTTTCAACAGTTTGTTTATTTGATTGGTTGTCAACATCATACTCAAGGGCATTTCACTTAAACGATGACAGAATGTCACTTTCTTATTCTGCCTTAAAAAAAACAATAAGAAACCTCATAAAACTGCTACCACAATAGTTACAATCAACTCATACTTGTAACAGGTTATTGGCTGGTATCCATAATTTAAAGTTCAAAGTGTATTGATAGACCAATCAAATAGCTCCAAGTATTTGACTGCCGAGGTAACTGGGCTTTCTGTCATGTCTACTTGGTACATAGCATGGGGGATAATTCATTTCCGCATGCAAGGTTAAAACTGTATAATTATGTTCAAAATGTAAAAAAACAAAAAATTAAATTTACAAAATGAATTAATTTCATGATGTTAAGCAGTCTCAAACGATATTGTAAGATTGTCAATTAGTTTTAATTATTTAACAAAATCTGGAGTCAAATCCAGTTGTTTGAAGAAAAAAAATAAAGTAGCTTCACTTTGTTGGTCATTTAAGCGTTAGTTTTAGACCAATAGAATGTAATGTGTGAGGCTTTGGCACAACAATCTGCCCCATCTGTTCATAATAGTTTACAGAGTTATGTCCCTTAACCAATCAATATCTTGATCTCCGCACATTGAAAATTCAACCTCAAGCCAATATTTTGCAGATGTTATCAGCCTTTTTTCAGAACCTGCATATAGTCTTATTGTTGATGTCTGTGACATTGAGTGCTGACTCTTTCACCAATTGTTACTACTGATTTTCTGATAATGTAATATAAAATAAATTTGTCCATCACATTTTTGAACAACAATAAAAAATACTGTCAATATATATTCTGGGTGGTATCTAAAATATTGAATATTTATTTATGTTTGCACAGACAGCTGAAGAAAAAGGAATCAGGGTTGTCAAACTTTGGAAATAAATTAAAAGGAGTTTTTAGAGTAAACTCAGGTGAGAAATTTAAAGATTTATTAATGATTTAAGTATGTTTATTTCAAAAGGAAGATCAGTTTAACCCAATGTATTGTGCCTACTTATTGTATACATGTAGCCATATTGTATGAATTTAGAATAATATAAATCTGACAGAGGAGTATTTAGTTATAATCTAGAGGACATAAAACAGATTCGTAAAAGGTCCTGTGGTTGTGGTTGAATGGTTAGCATGTCGACTTACTGATCATCCTTCGATGTACCAGTCACAGGTTCAAGTCCCCCTGTTGATCTCAGTTATATGATGAAGTCATACTATGTGGCTCTGACAATCGTAAAGGTGGTTTTATAACGGTAACCGTATTTATAATAAGTGAGCGTATTTTCAGTATGAAGGTCTGTTAACCCAGCTCTGTTTACACATGCTCTAACTGGCTTAAAGCAATATAGGAATGGGTATTGATAAATCACCTCAAAAACATCCTTGTATGTTTACATGGGCATCGTCAAACTGGCTTCGAGACACTTGCATTTAAACTGGTTTAAATGTTGAAGTGAGAAAGGGCCTTTATCTATCAAAATAAGGTTGATAACATTAAACTTACTGTTAATATGCGTGAAGAAGGTCATCATTATGATTGAGAAACTCATTTTGATATAGTTATATTAATTTGTGGATTATTACTTTTTGATTCAAACAGAAGACAGTCTGGACTTACTTGTTGATGATTTTGATACGAGAACAGTTGCTGTAAGTTAGCCAGAATTGTTTGTTTATTGAATATCGTTTTATTTTTATGTCTCTTTATTATTGACTAAGGTGGTTTAATTTTGATGACCAAGTATTATGCATACTCATACTGGGCCTGATTATTCAAATAACAATATGAGTCAATTTGAGAAAAATGATGTGGAAATAAAAATGACCCTATTCCCAATTTCCCATGATGATTACTGTTTAAAAAAAAGGACAAAATTTTGATTAATGTGTTAAATATATTTTATGTGGTCCAGTTGATAACACTGTGGTCTATGGACCACCCTTTGTTCAATCCCAGAATGCCACTTTCTTGACTATTTTGGTTACAAACATTTCAGCAATGGCAGTTCATCTGTTCTTCCTGACAGTCCAAGCCTGCTTGTGCTCTGTTCTAGTGCTCATGTTTAAAAGACTAACTTGCTGAGATTGCAAGTATTAGGTATATTTAGTTTACACTACACAACAGGAACACTGAGCATGACATACAAATAGTTTATACTGCACTCTGATTCAATGATTGGATTGGTTTGTTGTAGTCATCGAGTTCTCTGGATGATGATATCTCAGACGGTATGTTTGATGAGGGTGTGTATGATGACAGTCCAGTCAGAGACCTGAGTGCCTGGAGGGTCACCATCCCAAGAATAGGTGCCAGGCCTGACCCAGATAACATGAAAAAACAGTTCTTTATCTACATTATTGATGTGCGACGTATTGATACAGGAGAGGATGGTATGTACTTAATAGTGTTCCAGTCTAGTCTGAGAATATACACTTGCTTGTAATCTTGGGTGCCGGCATTGAACCTCAATCAGTCTGTCTCCATCATATATGTCAAATACCATTGATATTTAACTGCTTTGAAAAAACCCATTAAACAACAAGTGTTTGATTTTATATGAGCTTCTATTGCAACTGTCGATGAGTTCAAGAAACTTTTGACTTATTGGGTTCCAATAAATATATAGTATGCCTTTTTGGTAAAGAAGAGTCTTTACTTGAATTTCATGTGATTTTATATTGCTATAATTGTGCTTATTCTTATGTGTTTATTTTTGTTATGTATTTGTTTGTTGCTTATCATGTTCAACACTGCTCAAGTCGGCCTCCTTAAGTTTTATTTTATTTTTTTTATTCCCAACAGATATGACACGAAAGAATAACTGGATTGTACCAAGGTATTTAATGTTTCATTCTTTTTTTCAAGTAACTTATTTTCAATTTCTTTTTTTTTTTGTGTATGCTTTTTTCTTCTTTCTTTTATTGTCTAAGTAATTTTGAGTATACAAATTAAGAAAAGTTGTCTACTTAAGAGCAATTTAAAATTAACAATCAAAGTTGAAACCAAGAAAACTTATTCTGTGTCACCTTTCACAGTTTTATCAGCTTTCAGAACATCCATTTAGAATGTAGTATCATATATGGCTAATATCAATCCTGATGTTTATATTGTCACTGAAACAAACCACTGGTTCTTTTACTAAGGTTGTATTGAAACATTGTAAGATAAAATGTCTACCAGAAATGTTTTTTACAACTTTTTTATGTAATTAAAGAAACTGTACATTTTGCGATTGTTTCTGATTAAGTTTTGCACATTTTTTTTTATAAACCAAATTAAATTTCATCTGCATTAACAATCAGTTGTCATATTTACTATCATTATTCTGTTGTAGGAGATATACTGAATTTTATGTATTAGACCAAAAACTTAAAGAATTCCATGGTAAGGAAACTGTCCCTGTTTATTCATTTGGTTGATTTAAGTGAAGATGGCTTCTGTTGCCCTGGTGCCCTGGGACCTAAGGGGCAGCGGAAAGCTGATCTGTTTTTGTTGATGTATTTGTATTACATCCTGTGATTGTCCTGTTTTATCAGTGGTATCTAGGGTGGTTCCTTCACCCATTGGGCTGGCACACTGTTATATGAGTGAAATAACCTTAAGTATGGCATGAAACCCCAATCAAACAAGCAAACTGTAATTACTTTAAAGTGTTTGATTTCCAAATTCCACCTCCATATCTATCTTGTTATTTTAAAAATAATTCTACTTAATAGTTTCATTATGTATTGTTTATATTTAATGTTTATTAGTCAATTTGATGACATCTGAGGTTGATGAGGGGCTGATTAGCTGCCCATAGCTAGAATTAAATATTCAAAATGGCCCCAAAATATTCAATATCTACCAATTTCAATGGAAAAAAAATATTCAATATTAGAGGGCAAATATTCAATTCAGCATGGCTGGGTTAGTGAGTATTTGACTTTTATCAACCCATGTACATATCCTTTTCTTAGCTTGATAATATCTAATAGGTAAAAACTATAGGTGCGTCTCATGTATCGAGTAGATGTATCAAAATTCTACCCTTGTCAAAGCAAATTGTCTGTGTAATGTGTTAGGATCCTGAATTTATTTTACCCTTTAAATGATGGGGGAAATTTGTTTTGTGAACAGGTGATTATTTTTATGAAGTAGAGAGCTTCAATAAAAAACAACAATGAATAACTGTTTGTTTTCTTTCTTGGGCTACTGTAATTTATAGAGTCAATATTAAATGTGGTTTGTTTCAGCTGGTGACCTGGCAGATTGTATATTACCTCCAAAGAAAGCATTTGGTACAAAAAACCAGGACTTTGTGGAGGAGAAGAGAGACGTATTAGAGCAATATTTGCAGGTGAGTCTCGATCAAACAACTTCTGCAATATTAAGTATTCCAGTTTATCTGTATATTAAGTTTTCTAAATCTTCAATAAATGAGTGTTCAACTAAATCCGATCACTATTTCCTATTCCCTCATTGGACAAACAAAACAATAGCTTGGATCATGTTGCATGTTAGTCTCTCTATTTATCTGGCAAACCTCATGCACAGTAGTATTTTATTCGGATTGGTTGAAAACATATCACATGGCATAGAAGAAAATGTTCATGTTACCTTGTAATAATAGTACTGTTGCACATTGGAGTTTAGGACATGACATTTATTTTTGTCCCTGTCAAAGTTATCTTTCCTTCGCATAATTGAAAGAATTTATGTTTGATCACTACATCACTTAAAGGTGAAGTTTCTAGACTATTGAAAGAATGAATTCTGTAATAAGTCAAGAAAAAAAGATATTGTGTTGGGACATTATTTTATCCGTTGATTCAACTTAGGATTTTTAAAACTTCCATACAGAGTTCTTCTATATAAGAAAATGTGCAACATAGTAAAACTTTCATGGAATTATTCACATTTTTACATTAATCATGCAAATAAGCTCTGCCCGTCTGGGAAGTTTGATCCGGCTTGGTTGCTTTGCAACTTAGGATTTTAAAACTTTCATACAACTTTCTTCTATATTAGTAGATGTGCAACGTAGAAAAATTGTTGTCAGTCAATCTTTGACTGCTTTTCTCTTATTCTAAATGATTAGATAATAGTGAACATGAAGTTTATTTTATAGAATGAATGGCATTCTTTTCAGAAACTTTTGTCCAAACCTACTCTTAAAGGGAGTGAACTCCTTCATAACTTCTTGACCTCAGAACGAGAATTTTCAACTGGTTTTTTACCAGACATCAAATTAGGTAAGTTATTATTCAAAGCAAATTTTTTTTTTATATGCAGAGGATACTTGTTTATATGTCTCGTTCCCATTTGTGTCTGGAATGCCAGTCTGAAATCCATACAAATGCTTGTTAATTTGTCAAACAATGTAATAGAGATATGACTTGACCCTAGTGACCCCTTTAATCTGATGGTTTGGTCTATTTCTGGGCAAAATTGATGTTGAATATTTTGCTTCTAGGGAGCTACCATGCTTAAAAATTGTAAAAAGAGAATGTAAAGAAGATTAAATGCTTGGCAAGGTACTGGCAATAGGATGTAGGATGTGATTTGAACATTGAGTTTAATAAATTGGGTAATATTTACATGTCTATTGATGAAAAAGAAACTTTTTAAACACAAACAATTTCTCATTTCAGGAAAAATGTTTCGGGCTGTACCGATGAAGCTAGTTAAAGAGGTAAAATTCATTTGTTTTTTATATGCCTAATGAAAATTGGTTTGGCCAGTGTCCGTTCATCAGCCTGGATAGATGCAATCCGTTTCCAGAGCAGAACTTGAAAACTATAAGGCCTATCTTTATGAAACTAGGTCGGCACATTCACCATCAACTGTAGTTGTGCCTTCTGCTATTTTGGATTAATCAGTTCAATTTTCAGACAAGGATGTGTACTGTGCTTTCGCAATATACAGCATTACCATGGTTAGGATTGATTCACTGTATATTTAGTTACCTTGTTAACCAAATACATGTGCACTGTTTTAATTATTGAATGCCACAGTCCATGGTATCCCAATTGATTCAACTCTTGTGTGGATACCCTCATTCCCTCCTAACCATCCCGCTTCTGATCTGAATCTGCTCTATCAATCAGAATTTTGAATGAATGAATTTCTTTGTTTTTGCATACTTCCTTGACATGTTCCATACCATAGTTTGTCATGTCTGTGGTTACCATGGTTATAATGTACAAGTAGGGTCTATATTGCACCAAATGAGGGTGTATGTTGAGTTGACTAAAACTCTTTAGCTACTTAAAAGGTTCCCATTTAGTAATGAGCCTTATGCTGGTTATCCCTCACGACTCTGATTCATACAGTCATCACACCTCTCACTCTTGTGCACATTTACATTTTTACTTTGATAAAGGTTTAACATGAATAATCATATACATGGCAATGATAAAAAACAAATATGGTTTATTTTTTAGATTTAATTATTTTCATCCTAAACGTTTGAAAGTAGCAAATAAAATATCAACAGAGTAGTGTAATTCCTTACACAGATTAAATTTTACTTATGATAAAAACTCATGAAATTTTTTGTAAATTTAAGGTTTCAGTGTTCGTAATGATAGACTACACTTAAGAGGAAGTACAGACTTTTTTATCTTATTCTTAACCCAGGTAAATAAGCAAGCTGTTATCAGATGCAAGTCTGTGGCTGGGGTTTAGTGGTTAGCATGTCTTCTTTCTAATCTTACTCTAATGTGTCCACGGGACCAGCAGTTGACCACTAGCTATATCAGTGAGTCACAAGATGTGGCTGCAGCAATCACGAGGAGTGGTTTTGACCAGGTTTCCTCTCGGTTATTCACCTTATTTTAGCAAGGAACAGTGTGTCCAAAAGACAATCTGTTGTCATATAATTGAAATACCCTTGAATACGACATTAAACCCCATTCAAACAAACAATCATAGGCAGTGGCAGATACAGGGTGGAAGGAATAGGGGTGTGCACCAAATGGTAAATTAACTATACACAAAATTAAA
Organism: Mopalia vespertina; assembly: GCA_030265115.1. NCBI lineage: Eukaryota > Metazoa > Mollusca > Polyplacophora > Chitonida > Mopaliidae > Mopalia > Mopalia vespertina. The sequence goes on along the minus strand of JAQQZZ010095507.1, from coordinate 4,275 downwards.
ATGTGACTAGTCTTTTTATGGGTGAGTCACAAGATGTTGCTGTGGCAATCACGAGGGGTGGTTTTGACAAGGTTTCCTCTTGGTTATTCACCTTATTTTAGCAAGGAACAGTGTGTCCAAAGGACATTCTGTTGTCATATAATTGAAATACCCTTTATTACGATATTAAACTCCATTCAAACAATCATAGGCAGTGGCTGATACAGGGTGGAAGGAATAGGGGTGTGCACCAAATGGTAAATTAACTATTCACAAAATTAAAATGTGACTAGTCTTTTTATGGGTGAGGCTAATATTGTTTTCCCACCTTCCGGGCAAGCACTATTTTTTAAGTACATAATTAACAAAATGTAAACAATGTTGACTCTATATCCCATAGGAACACAGAGAATTTTGAAGCTAAGGGGTTGTAAGAAAACCATCCTTCAACTTTTGGGTACTGAATGAAATTGTATATAAAGCAAATTCACTTAACATCATCATTGTCTTGATTGCCCAGGTCCATGCTTTAATTTACAGCCGATTGAGTTTTCTTACTTTAGATGAAAATGCGATAAAAATCTGCAAATGAAGACCTTTCTTTTTTCGATACTGAATCTTAACTCCATTATTCAAATGATCCCAGATTACTTCACTCTAGTCCTTCGCCTATTAGAGGGATGAGAAACCTGCGTGACCCCTGGGCCTCACCTATATTTATTATGATAGCCAACATCCCCTTGCACCACATGTAAGGCTTCAATTATCACCGTCCTAGGGCTCTGCTTATCTTAAATATGTGACTGTCCATATACATCTACCAATGTTCTATTTGCCATGTGTTTTGTTTTTTTCAGAAAGGTCAACATTTAGAACCATTCCTCCTGTCTTTAGTCCAATCAACAGAGGCTCCTAAACCAAGACCAAGGTAATGAGGATAAATTGTAAAACTTTCTATACTGTTGTATACAACATGGATTCCTTCTCTTACATGTTACATTGGTCAATGGTTGTGTAAAACTTGAATTACTACACTTAGGCCTAAGCATGACATATGTATGATTTACAATGCATTATTGTGACTTTCCGATTGTATTTAAGTATTCAAGACCTAGTGTTGACTAACAAAGGTTATGTACAGGGCAATAATATTACCCAAAGTTCATGATTTTATTCATTACATTAAAATCATCTCTCATTTTCTCCATTTATAGTCAAAGTCTTTTTTACAGTAAAAAAAATGTATTCTTTTCTTCGTTTCAGTAAAATGGCTAGAAGAGACTCAGAAGCATCCCTGGCCTCTCTCAAATCTACCTCCAGTGAAAAGGTGAGGATAGTCTTGAGCCTTGTACACTCAGATAACCGATAACCTAGTCAATAGTCAGATCAATACAGGTTAAACTGTGTCCAAAACTGTGACTAGATCATGCTTGTTGATTCCAACTCGTCTAACAATAAATTAAAAAATAGTGGAGCATGTCCTACTTGTTGAACTGAACATAAATCACAACTAACTGCATCATACAAACACAGATTGTAGTCACCGACATAGTTCAGAAGTTCATAATCTCTATATGTTCTGGTCCATAAAAGGACATAAATATCATGTCCATGAGTTTTCACCAAATCATCTTCATTCTAAATGTTATGTTAAGAGATTTCTCATTTTGAACACATTGCTCTCAATCATAGAATAAAGTGCTTGTTTTTCAAAACTACATGTATCGCCGTCTAAATTGAGCTAGCTACCACCGCCACCAATAGGGTTATTGAACTCAACTTGTCAATATATTGTCAAACTATCTTTACTTAGCATTGGAGGAACAATTATTATCTAACAGAGCACGACTTAGTGCTTACTAAAATCTTAGTGCAGCTATTTAGGGCCCAAGTACAATGCCGTCATATGAATCAAGCACCCTTGAGCACAGGTAAACATCTTAATGTACCAACCAACCAACCAACCAATCAATCAATTAATTAATTAATTTATCAAATCAATTTACACTTCAACTATTTAAATGTATAGTGGAATGTAATGACTATTATTGTGGTAAATTTGATGTTTCTTTCAGAGTGTAAGCTCTTTGTTTGAGAACAATGCTAATATCAGTTCAGATAGCTTACTTGCTGGAGGAGATTGTACTGTACCTGTGGTAGACCTGGAGGGCGTCTTTGATGCTATTATATTTATAGGTAAACAAATTCTTCTCTCATTAAATTGGTTATCAGTTATTCTGTATAATATCTTGGGGCTTACAAAGTGCCCACATATGTTCTTCCAGAACCGTTAAAAAACATTCCATCACGATTAAGAGTTGAAGCCTTTCTTGCATTATTTAATAATATCACTTACACCTAAGTGGCATAGTCTTGATTTAATTGGATTGTCTAGTCAGCAGAACACATAAAAAGAACCCATACAAATGTTCTATCTAAACCAATAATTTTAGCATTAATATGATTTTTTAGCTAAGTTCATGTTGTATTTTTAGTACGACACGTATACGAGGCACCCGATTGGTTACATCACTGTCTGGTGACCAGTCGTATTCTGCTGAAGAATTCACTGGAGATGTATCTAGGGCATTATATCTCAGAGAGAGTGGAGCAAGTCACTCAGGAACACCGAATTATACAGTTTATACATCTTCTCAGAGGTCAGTTCACTTTAATATGTGTCTAGTGTCCATATGAGGGAATTCACTCTACACAGAATTACAGTTAATACATAAACATAGACATTTAGGTGGTGTTGAAAAGAAAAAAAGTTGTACTTTTATTCTTGTTTCAATTCACCCGTACCAGTCATCCATCACCAACATCACACACGCATGTTCCCTGACATAATATAGTTCCTCTGGCCAATAGAGGCACATATGTTGATCGTGACAATGTATATGTAACTTGGTAAATATAACAACCATTACTCATATGGTATAGAGTAGCATAACCTCATCCCATTTAATGCATATGTTACATTAATAGATCAGGTTTGAAGACATTACGGTGTAGGAATTTCAACTGGAGAAAACAGTTACATTCTGACATTGTTATGATTACAGCTGGTCATGGATTTTGTCCTGATTATCAGTATGATTGTTGATATAAATAGTAATAAGAATAGTACACAGTAAAGTGTATATACCTTAAGTGTTGCTCTTATAAATGGTAGAAGCACCCACCAGACATGAAGCCTTGCATGGTTTACCCTTTCCACCATTCACTGGGTAAATATTTATTGTATTCAAACTTAACTGTGTAACCAGGATTACCATTGCACAACATTATATGCAGTGTGTTAAAATATGTATATTCGTGATTAGTAATATGTTTGAAGTTCTATCATCAAATTTAACAAGTTGATTATTGAAATAATATTAAACTCTGTTTTTTTCTCCCCCAACAGATGTACTGTTCTTTGATACTGATCCACCAAGGTTAGTCCATTGTACCTATTCTCTCTTACGTACATGGGCAGCTTTCATACTTACACAGGGGTTTTCTAGCTAGGTAAAACCTGCATCTCTGACGCAAAGTTTACCCACTCCGACCCTTATTTATGAACAACCAGGTTCCCATTGGACGCATGTCAAAGTCAAGTCAAAAACTCAATTTATTACTTGAAAACTAAATTCCATTGCTGAATTCTAGAGGAAAATAAAGAATGTGTTGCTAGGAGAAATGCTGAATTGTAATTCTTATCAGTGAAACAAAAAAAATATGTTTTAAAAAATCACTTTATTCTACACTGTACTACATGTATCATGGGACGAATGAATCTATAAACCGCGCGAAATAGATTGCCTAGGCCAGTATTAAACAACATTATGCACCTGTGCTTTCAAAACATGTGCTTGAGATACCAGCCCATTGAGCAGACAACGGTGAAAACGGCTGGCTCCAACTCTACAGCCTATCGTTTTTTGCCGTTGTCTGCTCTATATGCTGGTATCTCAAGCACATGTTTTGAAAGCACAGGTGCATAACGCTGCTTTGATGCGCTTTGCTGTGAGTTAATTCAGTGAAGTGTCAAACTGTTATGCCAGCTGAGACAACTCCAGCCTTTTGGTTAATTTGAACAAAAAAATGTTTTAAAATCAACTTTTACACTGTGCAGCATGGATCGATATACAGCATGATATAGAATGCCTAGGCCTTTGTTATCATGCTGTATATCGATCCATGCTGCACAGTGTAAAAGTAAAATAAACGCATGCAACTGGATTACTTCTGTTAACTTTGTAAAAGTTTTGCTTTAACTGCACCAAATGTGCCCTGCTTTGCCCTGATAGT
>JAQQZZ010095496.1:0-17114 GCA_030265115.1 Mopalia vespertina | reverse complement strand
TAGTTTGCATTGTTAAACAAACGTTTCCACAAATCGGAACATATTTAATATGTAATTATTTGTATAGTTTGCATTGTTAAACAAACGTTTCCACAAATCGGAACATATTTAATATGTAATTATTTGTATAGTTTGCATTGTAAAACAAACGTTTCCACAAAGCAGAACATATTAAATATGTAATTATTTGTATATTTGGCATAGTTCAACAAACAATTCCACAAATCAGAACATATTTAATATGTAATTATATTTATAGTTTGTATTGTTTAACAAACGTTTCCACAAATCAGAACATATTAAATATGTAATTATTTTTATAGTTTGCATTGTTAAACAAACGTTTTCACAAATCAGAAAATATTTAATATATAATTATTTGCATTGTTTGTATTTTTAAACAAACGATTCCACAAATCAAAAAATATTAAATATGTATATATTTGTATAGTTTGCATTGTTAAACAAACGGTTCCACAAACCCGAAAATATTTAATATGTACTTATTTGTATTCTTTGTATTTTTAAACAAACGATTCCACAAATCAGAAAATATTTAATATGTTATTTGTATAGTTTGCGTTGTTAAACAAGCGTATCCACAAATCAGAAAATATTTAATATGTAATTATTTGTATAGTTTGCATTGTTAAGCAAACGTTTCCACAAATCAGAACATATTAAATTTGTAATTAGTTGTATAGTTGCATTGTTAAGCAAACGTTTCCACAAATGAAGAAATATTTAATATGTATTTTTTTGTATTGTTTGCATTGTTTAACAATCGATTCTACAAATCAGAACATATTAAATATGTAATTATTTGTATAGTTTGCATTGTTAAACAAACGTTTCCCGTAAGCAGAAAATATTTTATATGTCATTATTTGTATTGTGTGTATTGTTAAACAAACGATTCCACAAATCAAAAAATATTTAATATGTAATTATTTGTATTGTTTCTATTGTTAAACAAACGATTCCACAAATCAAAAAATATTTCATATGTAGTTATTTCTATCATCAGTAACTTTAAGCAAGGGATTCAAATTCAGAAAGTATTTTTCAAACCTGCTTACTTAGTCTTGTCCTTTATAATATACAAATTTTTGCTTGATCGCTTGTGAAAAGTTAAATTTGAAAAGGCTTTTAATTTGTACAGATCTCCCATAGTACATTTACATATTCTGACACTTTAAAATGCAAAATCTCACACTTCTGCAGACAAATTGACAAAATCTCCGTTCACCGTTTTGTGTTGCCCGGAATTAATAACCAAAAAGTATTATGGTTTAATAATCTATCTTGTTTATGTAATTCACTGGAGCGAACTGAAATAAAACTTCTAGTTATTCAACTATGTAAGATGTAAACGTTTTGAAAGATGGATATTCAATAAAGAAATGAATAAAAATTTCCTTTGACATGTTACACATATCACATATAGGTGTGTCCACTTTACCCATTTTGAACAGTTTGTCTTTTGTGAATATGGCGTTGTGCATTACTTTAAAATCTTACTCTCTGCATTCAGGAGATTTAATGTTTAAAGATGGTAGTCTCCAAAACCTCTCAAAATGTAGATTTGGAAAAACAACTGTCCATTTTCCAATGCTAGCACATGGTTTTTCTTTACTTTGACGTAAAACTGAGTAAAAGCCTTTAGTAGTGAGTGATTTGCCAGGTTTTGTCTTGTTGTTCCAGTTTACGACAACATCTGCTGTACCACAGCGACGACAACATCTGCTGTACCACAGCGGTGATCATAACTCGACAGTTTAGCCCACTCTGGCGGAATAGATGATTTTACTAGGGCGTACATTGCAGTACCTCTGCCTACATCAACCTCTGGAGAATGTTCCATAATTATTTCACAGAATACAGTTTCATCGAGAATATGCCTGACTAGCCTTAGACCGACTCTCACAAACATATCAGATTTGAAACACTTACCATTTATACATATATGGGTTGCCAAACAACGGTTGAGACTAAAATATTGCTCTAGTTTCCATTACTAAGCCCATTCTTTGTAAAAACATCCCAACTCCTAAACATTTCTTGATAAAATATAGGAAGATCTCTATACAAAGTATTATTAAATGACATATACAAAAGTATAAAAACATAGTCTTACATAATGCTTCCAAATAGTATTTATATTTGGATTTAAATATTTGGCCAAATATTTTAAGTGAAACGACTGTGCTTTAACCCTTATATCTTGTACATTGAATCCCCCTTCCACGAAGCGTTTGACTAAAACTCCATATGATACTAAATGTGCCCCACCCTTCGAAATGAAATTTACACATACACTTTGGATATCATCCAGAACTTTATGTGATATCCTTACAACTGCTAGCTTGTATACCACAACTTCGAAACAATCAAAGTATTTGCAACTGTTGCCTTCCCTTAAATTTTCTGCTAACGAAGGTCCCAAATTCTTAAAGTGCGTTTTATTAACTCTATAAGATCTAGCTAATTAAGAGAGTTAATCGTGTGTCAATCTGGGTCCAAAAATACAACAAACACTTTCAAACAATCCGGTTTCAAAGGAATATCACATACCGAAGTATACAAAATATACAATTTTTTCCAATATACATGAACTCATTTTTGTCCATATTTACACGTGCATTTGATGCCTTACAGTATTTATTTACAATTTTAAAAGTATTCTTTACAGAATCAGGGTCAGTCAAAGTCAATGCGATATCGTCCGCGTACTGAAAACTAACAGAGGTTACGTCACTCTCCGGAATTTGAATACACTTTATGGTATTTGACTGTCTGATGAGTTCCCCTAGGGGTTCCACCGTAAGCAGGTACAGCATGGCGGAAATAGGTCATCCCTGCCTTACAGATTTGCCAACATTGAAAAAGGGAGTAACAAACCCATTGATTTTAACTGCTCTTCTTATATCACTGTAAAATGCTTTTATTCAGTTAATAAAGACCTCACCAAAACCTAAATGCTTCAAAACATCGAACAAGAAATTATGTGAGACTCGATCAAAGGCCTTTTCTTGGTCGAATTTCATCACAAAGAGATCAAATTTATCTTGCTGTACATAGGAAATAACATCTCTAGTATTGGCGATTGTGTCTGCAATATCCCGGCCTGGGATACAACAGCTCTGAAAAGGGGAGATAATGCTTTCCATGACACATTTTAACCTGTTCGCCATACATTTAGATAAGATCTTGTATTCAACATTTAAAAGTGTAATTGGTCTCCAGTTTTTAAGTTTATCTTAAAAAATAAGAGATATGACGCCTGTCCTCATTGATCGAGTTAAACTGTTGTCTTCAAACATATTCTGACATACATCAGAAAAAATATACCTGGGACGTAGCGCTTTCGGATATACATTTCCCGTACTCGTGGTTCAACGTTCAGCCGTATAAAACGTCTGAAAGATAGAGACGAACCCACTTTTTTTTATACGTACAGCCTGGTCATTACAGCAGAGGGGATGAACTAATACTGGCATTGACGAGCAGAGGCACGTTAAACGTTAAGTCCAGTTACTCTTTAATAATTATTCTCAAAAGACGCGTATGTTCGTTGACAAAACTGTGTCAAAAGTATCTCTTAGTCTGGATTTTAAGAACGTATTAGGATTCGAGGCGGATGTCTATTTTCCCGGTTTATGTTATACCTAGGGAGCGTCGGATACAAGGAACAGGTTTCATTCGTTATATATTTATACTGATGTCGTATACAGCCCTAGGTTGTAGGGGATAACATGGTGCCATTGCTTCGCGTCATTCATATCGAGGAAAAGTTCTGGGAGAATATTACCCAAACCTATGCTCACCTGAAATATTTACCGTTATCGAGGCAGAATTTTTCTAGCCTAGAAATACTTGAAAGAGACGACACGGGGACGCCTGTGCCATTCGAACAGGGACGCGTATCTGTAATGTTACATTTTCGTTAGAGACGTTCGGAATATTTCACTTGATTATAATGAGACCTGTCCACAAGAGCAGAAACGACAGGGCTTACATAGACAAGTACACTAGGCAGACCAGGCACGACTTACCCCATTCTAAAATAAAATCAATTATTTTTCCTCGTCGAAACATTGACTCTAAGATACACCCAGGCCATCTTGTTTTGCAGACTGAAGAACAGGCCTTCGAGTGCGACTCACCCGTGGCGAAAACGCTACAGCTTACTCACCAACCAAGAACAGCCCGATTATGAAGTCGTGCTCCAAGACCTCCAAATGCACGTTTGCAAAAAAACATATATCAAACCACCGCTCCAGCTCGCCCATGTCAAGGTTTTGGAAAAAGCACCGGCCAAATACCCGATTCGACGCGTGCTCACCAAGTACTTCGCCGTCCCCCAAGGGCAAACAGCTGTCAACAAACACAATTTGTTCCTGGGTGTATTACCGAAACGTCTCATTCTCTGCATGGTCCACAACACAGCCTTCGACGGTACTTATAGCGAAAACCCCTTTCTATTTCAACACATGAACTTGAACTTCCTGGCGCTGCATATGAACGGACGTCAAATTCCCTCACAACCCCTCACACCACGCTTCAACGACGACTTGCGCGTGCAGTCGTACTTCAACTTGTTCACGGGTGTGAGGAAAGCCTACCGAGACGACGGGGACGACATCTCCCGTCATGAGTTTCAAGGCGGCTGCACCTTGTTCTGTTTCTACCTGTCCCCCAACTTACACAGCAACGCTGAGTTTATCCCCATTGAGAAGGGCGACCTCCGCCTGGAGATGAAGTTCCAGACCCCGCTCCCCAAGACGATAAGCGTGATTTGTACCACGGAATTCGACAACGTGATTGAAGTGGATCGTAACCGCCAGATCCTGTGTGACTTTCAGACCTAAACTCAACGACAAACCCAAAACAGAGACAGATAAGAGAACACACGATGAACACCACACAACTTCAGCGGGTGTTGGACGAAGACCCCCTGACATCGCACGTGTTTCAAGGCGTATTTCCCCAGAATCATAGATCACCTCACCCACATCCACCCGTCGGGTATATCTTGAATAGGGACCCGTGTGATCGACCTGGTGAACATTGGGTTCTTTGATCGAGAGGGTCATGGCGAGTATTTCGATTCGTACTGCTTATCTTCGTTGTCACCTGTGATCACGCGGTGGTTGACCAAGACGACACACCGTTGGACGTGGAATACACAAACGTTACAAAGTGACACGACGGCCGTGTGCGGTCAATATTGTCTGTACTACGCCTACTACTGGGCTCGATACGTCCCCAGGTCGCAGATCGTGGCCCTGTTTACAGGCCCACCCCTGGATAACGACGTGATGGTGTAGGATGTGATCGGACGTGCTTTCCTCGTCGATACCCCGTATTGGTACACAGACCTGAATACCTGAACTTTGTTAAGACAAAAAAGGGATTCCAGTTGTTATCGTTCGTGTTGTTCAAAACAATAAATAATTTTTAAAAAAAAGAGTACTCACCCAAAAAAACGTTGTGTGTTCGAGTTTGTGTCTTGTTCAAGCTAAAATTGAACTTAGTGTGTGTATATGTGGGGTAGAGTTGGGTGTGTGGTCTGGTGTTAGATTGTAATTGCATGGCAGAAAGAAGGTCGCTGGTGATTTCGTTGTTAGATGTCTAAGTAGGTCGTAGAGATGCCATCGTCTAGGACATTGCGCTTTCTGTAGAAAGAAGTAAAGGCTGCATTTTGTTGCGCGTACGAGCGCATCTCGTTCTCTCGATGGAAGAGTCGCATGCCACGGTTATTACCCAAGGCACTTGTCTGGGTGTGTAGGACGTCGCAGTACATCTTCATGGTTATGTTGGTACAGCTCACACCTTTGTAGGAGAATTTATCAACCCGGTCCCGGAGCAATAGTAGGTCTTCGAACATAGCGATGGCATGTCTTCCCCGCTCCATTCTTCCTTGAACAACCCTGGGGTTCGAAGGTTGAAGTCGTAGTGATCACGCCGTGGTAGCCATTGGTCGCGCTCAGCCTCGTAAGCTTAATTCACGCTGTTCCGGTTTAAACAGGGATTCCCAATCGGGGTGTGGTACCGCTAAGTAGGCAGAATCCGTGTCCATCTCGCAGTACTCCCAGTCGACAAACTTGTCAATAAAGTCGTAATAGAACTCCAACATGCGTTGTTTGCCGTACTGGTAGACCATGCACACGATTTGTAATGGTAGGTTGTATTTGGTGGTCTTCTTGGCGGTACTCACTTCAAAGGTATCGTTGCCGATCACACACGACTCTCTGATTTCAATTAAATGTATGTGACAATCGTCAATACGGAAGAAAAACGCATTTGGATGTACCAATTTTACATGTAACCCTGATCAAAAGCATCCCGATGGACTTACATTACGGTACACAGATTTCCGGTGAAGAGGCCGTCTGTTTTGAAGCCATGGATCGAGAGTGTTAAACGGAAAAACTTCACCCCCAACAGAAACTCTATGCTGTGCTCTGAACACTTTCTTCCTAAATGTTGCCAGAAGAATAAACAGCTTCAGTTCTGCATATATTCGACTGGGAAATGTAGAAAATTAAAAGCAGATGATATTAGTTCTAAGGAACAGCAACAATAACTCGTTCGACGTGCCAAAGCTTAGAGAGAAAATCAGAGAACAATAATATAGGGTTTTCTAATTTACTTTTTTCACCTACGTCAGAAAATCACAATATATGAATGAATATATATCAAATTAAAATAACACTTGGTTGAATTATATTTCGTTTAAATGTTGTTGCCTATGTACTACAGTATGTGATCATATACGAGTCATACAATTGGCTGCCGTAAAAACTTCTTTACAATCGGTGTGAGCACGTAAATAGTTTATACAGTAAAATTAAAAATTAAAAGAAGTAGTTCTAAGGAAGACATATAATTCGAATTATTTGTTTATTTATAAATATTAAATGTCTGATATAAATAGTACATTTGACGTAAAGGAGATTTACGGTCAACAAAATGCAATTTCCAGTAAATATTGAAACTCAACTTTCTTGTCAATTATATATAAAAACAGTAAAATATAGCTAATTTTCAGTGATATTCAAGCTTATTCAAATACCATACGTGTTTGTTTCTACTTGTAAGTCCACATTCAGTAGGGCTCAGTTTACATTTTCTTTGATTATTTTTCTTAGAAAATATACAATTCTGTTAAATTGTACATTCGTGTATTTTTCAGAGTGTATTTGAATTAAAAAACAACAACATTGAAGCCATCTTTCTCGCGAGGGAATTCCCATGTGATATATTTTGTACGTCCTCAGAGCAAAGAGCTACAGGCTCAACTCACGTCAAACTACTCGCCATCAACTAAAATTATTCACCTGCTATTTCAACGGCTCCTCACTCAGTGTGAAAAAACTCACAACCAGCGGAATCTCCAAGCTTATATGTTATTCTTTGCATGAAACATACAGTGTTAACTTCATAAGCCTATCGTTTAATTTGCATTGGCTAATGGAAGTATTTCACAACAAGTAAATTTGCTAGGTTTCAATATGCACAATATTTTGTATTACAACTTTTGCTTTAAATAATAAGTTTTGAATAAGTTGCAACCCAGAATGACAGTTCAACGTTAGGATGTCATCTACCACCAAATGCACTAAAACCCACTCACTGGATTAATGACTAAAACGTTTAAAGGTTGGAACATTTTGCGGAAAATCTGAGTTAATATATCATATGGACTTACCTTTCTGAACTGTAGTCCACTGTTTCTTGGTGTCTTAATTACATTCAATTCCGGGGACAAATGACAACGTACTATTGCAATACCTTACGCCCACAGCAGTGTTATCCAATAAATGCGAGTTCTAGCATTATTTCTGTGAACAAATGGGATAACTACTAAACATCAAATTCGAACCAGTTGCTGTGAATCTGACAGATTGTCCGTGGTCAAAGTGAGGACCTATCTGACGTTCATCTATTATATCAAATGTTTTCGTAGCTGATCACCAAAAGCTATGGAACGCTGATGAAAGTGCATCATCCGAACACATGGTATCTCTATATATAGACTGACCATGTGACATATCGCTGCTAAGTTTCGTTTTCGTCTAGCCTCATATGCTGGATTTCTATTGGCAGCATACACCCACAATCGTGGGACCCCAGCCTATTAGCGACGTCCTATTGCACAACAGTCACGTGTATTTGTTTTGATAATTGTTTTCAAACATCTACAGACTCCAACATTTGATTAAACCCATCACCGCCATACATCCACGGTTCACGTACAGCCTGTCTGCGTTGAAAAGCTAAATGGTACTGGATCGTTACAAGATATGATTCCAAGAAATAGAACAACGATTGGATTTGGATATTATTTGAACTGAGAACAGAAACCATATTCTTGATCCTGTTTATAAGTTGATATCGAGCATTGCTTTTCGTCATTATGTTTCCCTCGGTCGTAGACTCCTGCTGTCGTTGAATCGGCTTATTCCATTGGCTGGTGCATTTAGGGGAAAACCCCAGATGGGACAAGATTATGTGCCCTTATTCGACTCAGATAACACGATAGAGGTTTGTAATGAGCCAAGACTTAAACATTTCTTAACGTTGGCTCGCGAAGATGATAAAAGTGTCACTTTGCTGTCAAATATATAATGGCATTTAATTGCTAACTAGGATATCTCATTCACTCGACACAGCTGTATCGCGATCTTATCAAAATATGTCCGTTCACACCACTTAATATTACTACGATTACAGAAACCCACAGCAGATGAATGTTTCGTGCTTAAACCACCGGCTTATGCCTTCACATGAATAACCTGCTAGGTGTTTGCGTCTTTATTATCATCTGGTCCCCTGTTCTAGGAGAAGAAGTACGAATAGAACAGGTGACTCTGGCGCCTGTGTACAAGGCCTGCGAAATCCATCACGGGAAGGGGCCCTAAAAACACAACGTGCCAAGAAATCTCGTTCCCTTTCAGCTAATGAAATCCGATATCTTGGGATGTGGTCACTGTCTGCGACTCGCTCAGGCGGGTTAATCCTCCATGTATATATTTCCACTCAATAGACTGGAAGGGTTAAGTGACTCATGTTTCAATTTGATGACCTTATAAGTCCAGCATTATTATATATAGGCTAAGCAAGGCACGTACATCAGGGAAGACCAGTGAGGTTTGGTCTTTAACTTTTATGGTTTGATCACGACTCCATATTTATAAACGATAAACCCAAGCTGTTTCTTTTTTTATTTCCCAAGAACACTGAGCAAGTTTTCAAGATTATATCTCGAAAACGCAACAGTTTGTCATAAATAAACTAACTTTTATAAGGTGGTACGCTGTCCCAATGCACCCCTACCCTGGGGACTGACACCGGTGCACTGGGACTAGAACAGCTTGCAATATGATATGGCTTTACTTCATTCCGCAGCCAAATGAAACATAAAACTTGAAAACAAGTTTCTCTAGCTAAGGCTATAAGAAATATTTACAAATCAAATTACTAAATAATAGCTCAAGCAGAAAATTTCTAAATTGTGATCGAGCTACACATAGAGATCACAGTAAAATTCGTAAAAAAAAATACCTGTAAAACTGACTATAGTCAAACATCAACTAAATTGATGTATGTGTTGTCCGACCTAAGAAGGGTAGATGTGAGAGATTTGGCACAGCATAATCCAAACCTACGAAGGGTAGATGTGAGAGATTTGGTACAAAATAATCCAGACCTACGAAAGGTAGATGTGAGAGATTTGGCACAGCATAATCCAGACCTACGAAGGGTAGATGTGAGAGATTTGGCACAGCATAATCCAGACCTCTCTGGCTAATGACAGGTTGTTTGAGGAAATGCAATGCTGTCTCTGCTTAGTATTGGAGGAAGATTACATTTCCAACAGTATCAAAGCACTTAACATTTTACAGTTGCGCTAGTAACAATTATTGTTGGAATACATCTCCGTCATATAACACCAATCAATTAATCAATCAATCACGGTTTTCTGTCTATCTCTTTGTCGCACCTTCTAACAGAAACAATTATGCCAATGACTTTCATGTATTTAAAACAAATGCAATTTAAAAGGGATCCAGGATAATATTGCTGGATAAAATTCTATCCCGGGTGAAATGGAAAAGGCGTGTCTTCATTGTGTTGTTGTTCAAAATAAAACTGTACTGGACTGGCTGGCAAATTTATATGGACATGCTATAAAGTGCACGTGTTTTAATTCAGTACATGATGAGGTAGAATACAAGTGCACATACTGTTGAAGTTGTTATTCTCAAATGAGAATACTTGTACCTGGGTATCCAAATGTCATTGCACTAAATGTAGACAGATTTAACTTTGTCCTATTACCGTTTACGAATCAATGGTCACCCATCCGTCTACCAATCAACCTACATTCACTCGAACCACAATTGAATGTACTTTGTTTAAACAGACAAATGTATAAAACAATTTTGCTGAATTAATGTAAAACTTTGTTGAAAAACTTTAACTCTTCTCCCAATTCGAAGAGTGTAAAATGGACAACATAGAGACTGAATGTCAAATAACCACGTGGCTGTAAGTACACTATTTTCCTCTGTATAGATCTTTTGTCTCTATGAAGAACCTTTTGATCGATGATTTTGGCTGAAGATCCATTTATCATCAAACGAATTCTAGGAAGAACCCCATCGACATATGAAGAACCATTTCAGAACCATATATCCTTAGAGTGTTCGCGAAAGAAATAGTCTATCTATATCGGAATAAGCAGTCAAATTAAAATGTGAACAAACTGTAATTATAACGACTGACTGATTGCTTTTAACACAATCCTAAAGTGTGAAGAGATTTGTTATGCTAGGAATGAATGTACGTCAAATGCTAAGTACGACGACTTGACAATTAAACATAACATTTGTTCGGATAGTCCTGATAGACTTAACCTTACGAAATAAGGTTTCACGCACGGAATCAGGTTAGTTGTCTGACCCAATTTATTGAGTGCGTTTGGTGTGTCCATAAAGGTTGCAAGAGCAACACTGACTAAGATTTTAATCGAATAATTCTAGGGCGCACACAAAAACGTGACTTGAGGCAATCGTATAAAAAAAAGAACAGAAATTAACTAACGAAATAATCTGTCGATTTATTGCGGCCATTAACTGTAGAAGTACGCTGATTCGAATGGTACCGGCGTTTCTTATCCCTTTACATACTGACCCCAGGTTCAATACAGAGGACAAATAAGTGGAATTCTCTAACTGGGTTAGAACGACGTTAAGCACCAATACCGCAAAACCATAAATCGTTGATTATGTGAAGGCAGAAAGGTGTGCCATTTGCTCGAAAGGATATTAGTCGATTACTCCAGACCAAGAGATAGGCCTTCAACATGGTGTGACATCAACTAATAGCGGATTAAATTAAATAGCTCTTCGAGCAACCGACTTCTGGGACCAGTTACTCGAAAGACGATTAGCCGCTAACACCAGATTAAATTGTTACTACCGGGTTGGAGATAGACATATGCTGCAACAGATACTGTAATAAATTACGGATAATTTAATTACAACTGATATGGTAAAAAAAATACTAGATACTGTAATAACAACTGATACTGTAATAACTTCTGACTGATAGTGTAATAATTCTTCTAACAAATACTGTAACAACTTTTGACCGATAATGTAGTAAACAAATTCTAACCGATACTGTAATATCTTTCAACGGATACTGTAGTAATATATTTTCGGTGTAGATATTATATATATATTTATTTATCACCGAATAGCTACATTCAACAATGTTATCACCATAACATACTGTAGAAAATTAAATATTCCTTTAAAAATATTTTTACTACAAGATCGATCAAACTTTATTACAGTATCTGTTACAATAAATCTTACTACCGTATCGGTTAAAAGTTATTTCACTATCGGTTGATGTTACAGTATTTGGTAATTTTATTACCTTATCAGTTGTTACTACATTAACGGGAGGGGACGTTAAGCACCATTACCGCAAACCCGCGCCAGTATTTATCCCCAGCACTTAATGTTATGATATCGGGGGTGGAATAAACTGCCCCGCTTTACTGTCCTACATGAGGACTAGTATTGTATTGCCGGTCAAATACATAAAATGTCAAACAGAAGTTCTAAAGCACTTTTTGTAGTGAACCTGGATAAAATGTATTGCTGGGACTAACCTTCTGTAGCTATATTTCACTATTTCGTTTTATTAGAATTCCAATGTTTGGTCCATTGTCAAAATAAAATAATACTTTATAAAAATCCATTTTTCGAACAGAGCACACTGATTTCACAGTCTCCAGATATGATGTAATAGAATTGTACCAGTAGTGATACTATATCTGAGACACATTTCATGCACATTCTATATAACCGCTGTCCACGATTCTGGTTTGAGCCGTGGTTATTTGACAGAGAATCAAAACTGCGTTTCAATTATAACCAAACAGACAAGAACGTTGATCTAAGATAATTTTCTGAAATCTGTTCAATATGTTGCACTAAGGTGTTTACCAGGATATCCAATTCACACGACAGAGCGGTAGCGCAATCTTATCAAAATGTGTCCATTCAGAAAATAAGTATAAATAGAAAGCTTTTCAAATATGAAGTATCATGAAGTATCGTGGCGAAAGCCAATTGCTGAAACATTTACATTGATTCAATACAAGTTAATTAATCGTAGCTGGTATAATGGATGATTCTTAATTTCATGAAAAACGGGAAAATTAAACCAGGTAAAGGGTGTATCCGTAGGCTTACGTTATATTCATCACACCAAAGGTATATGTATGATTTATGTATTTTGCAGAGTGTATTTGAATTTAAAAAAACAACAACATTGAAGCCATCTTTATTGCGTGGGAATTCCCATGTGATATATTTTGTACCTCCTGGGAACAAAGAGCTACAAGACCAACTCACGTCAAACTACTCGCTAAAACATACTAAGGAGTAAAAAATGGCGCCATCAACTGAAATTATTTACCTGCTATTTCAACGGCTTCTAACTCAGCGTGAAAAAACTCACAATTATTTTTAACCAGCGGAATCTCAAAGCGTATATGTTATTCTTTGTATTGACATACAGTGTTAACTTCATAAGCCTATCCTTTAATTTGCATTGGCTAATGGAAGCATTTCACAACAAGTAAATCTGCTAGGTTTCTGACATGCACAATATTTTGTATTACAACTTCTGCTTTAAATAATACATTTTGAATAAGTTGCAACCCAGAATGACAGTTCAACGTTAGGATGTCATCTACCACCAAATGCATTAAAAACCACTCATTGGATTAATGACTAAAACGTTAAAAGGTTGGAACATTTGTGAAAAATCTGAGTTAATATATCTTATGGACTTACCTTTCTGAACTGTAGTCCACTATTTCTTGGTGTCTTAATTACATTTAATTCCGGGGGAAAATGAGAACGTACTATTGCAATACCGTACGCCCACAGCAATGTTATCCAATAAGTGCAAGTTCTAGCACTATTTCTGTGAACAAATAGGATAACTACTGAACATCAAATTCGAAGCATTTGTTGTGAGTCTGACAGATTGTCCCTGTTTAAGGTCAAAGTGAGGACCTATCTGACGTTCATCTATTATACCAAGTGTTTTCGTAGCTGATCACCAAAAGCTATGGAACGTTGATGAAAGTGCATCATCCGAACACATGGTATCTCTATATATAGACTGACCATGTGACATATCGTTGCTAAGTTGTGTTTTGGTATAGCCTAATATGTTGGATTTCTATTGGCAGCATACACCCAAAATCGTGGGACCCCAGCCTATCAGCGACGTCCTATTGCACAACAGTCACGTGTATTTGTTTTGATAATTCTTTTCAAACATCTACAGACTCCAACATTTGATTAAACCCGTCGCCGTCTTACCTCCACGCCTTACGTACAGCCTGTCTGCGTTGAAAAGCTAAATGGTACTGGATCGTTAAAAGATGAGACTCCAAGAAATAGAACAACGATTGGATTTGGATATTATTTAAACTGAGAACAGAAACCCTGCTCTTGATCCTGTTCATAAGTTGATATCGAGCATTGCTTTTTGTCATTATGTTTTCCTCGGTCGTAGACTCCTACTGTCGTTGCATCGGCTTATTCCATTGGCCGGTGCATTTAGGGGAAAACCCCAGATGGGACAAGATTATGTGCCCTTATTCGACCCCGATAACACGACAGAGGTTTGTAATGAGCCAAGACTAAAACATGTCTTAACCTTGGCTCGCGAAGAAGATAAAAGTGTCACTTTGCTGTCAAATATATGCTGGCATTTAATTGCTAACTAGGATATCTCATTCACTCGACACAGCTGTATCGCGATCTTATCAAAATATGTCCGTTCACACCACTTAATATTACTACGATTACAGAAACCCACAGCAGATGAATGTTTCGTGCTTAAACCACCGGCTTATGCCTTCACATGAATAACCTGCTAGGTGTTTGCGTCTTTATTATCATCTGGTCCCCTGTTCTAGGAGAAGAAGTACGAATAGAACAGGTGACTCTGGCGCCTGTGTACAAGGCCTGCGAAATCCATCACGGGAAGGGGCCCTAAAAACACAACGTGCCAAGAAATCTCGTTCCCTTTCAGCTAATGAAATCCGATATCTTGGGATGTGGTCACTGTCTGCGACTCGCTCAGGCGGGTTAATCCTCCATGTATATATTTCCACTCAATAGACTGGAAGGGTTAAGTGACTCATGTTTCAATTTGATGACCTTATAAGTCCAGCATTATTATATATAGGCTAAGCAAGGCACGTACATCAGGGAAGACCAGTGAGGTTTGGTCTTTAACTTTTATGGTTTGATCACGACTCCATATTTATAAACGATAAACCCAAGCTGTTTCTTTTTTTATTTCCCAAGAACACTGAGCAAGTTTTCAAGATTATATCTCGAAAACGCAACAGTTTGTCATAAATAAACTAACTTTTATAAGGTGGTACGCTGTCCCAATGCACCCCTACCCTGGGGACTGACACCGGTGCACTGGGACTAGAACAGCTTGCAATATGATATGGCTTTACTTCATTCCGCAGCCAAATGAAACATAAAACTTGAAAACAAGTTTCTCTAGCTAAGGCTATAAGAAATATTTACAAATCAAATTACTAAATAATAGCTCAAGCAGAAAATTTCTAAATTGTGATCGAGCTACACATAGAGATCACAGTAAAATTCGTAAAAAAAAATACCTGTAAAACTGACTATAGTCAAACATCAACTAAATTGATGTATGTGTTGTCCGACCTAAGAAGGGTAGATGTGAGAGATTTGGCACAGCATAATCCAAACCTACGAAGGGTAGATGTGAGAGATTTGGTACAAAATAATCCAGACCTACGAAAGGTAGATGTGAGAGATTTGGCACAGCATAATCCAGACCTACGAAGGGTAGATGTGAGAGATTTGGCACAGCATAATCCAGACCTCTCTGGCTAATGACAGGTTGTTTGAGGAAATGCAATGCTGTCTCTGCTTAGTATTGGAGGAAGATTACATTTCCAACAGTATCAAAGCACTTAACATTTTACAGTTGCGCTAGTAACAATTATTGTTGGAATACATCTCCGTCATATAACACCAATCAATTAATCAATCAATCACGGTTTTCTGTCTATCTCTTTGTCGCACCTTCTAACAGAAACAATTATGCCAATGACTTTCATGTATTTAAAACAAATGCAATTTAAAAGGGATCCAGGATAATATTGCTGGATAAAATTCTATCCCGGGTGAAATGGAAAAGGCGTGTCTTCATTGTGTTGTTGTTCAAAATAAAACTGTACTGGACTGGCTGGCAAATTTATATGGACATGCTATAAAGTGCACGTGTTTTAATTCAGTACATGATGAGGTAGAATACAAGTGCACATACTGTTGAAGTTGTTATTCTCAAATGAGAATACTTGTACCTGGGTATCCAAATGTCATTGCACTAAATGTAGACAGATTTAACTTTGTCCTATTACCGTTTACGAATCAATGGTCACCCATCCGTCTACCAATCAACCTACATTCACTCGAACCACAATTGAATGTACTTTGTTTAAACAGACAAATGTATAAAACAATTTTGCTGAATTAATGTAAAACTTTGTTGAAAAACTTTAACTCTTCTCCCAATTCGAAGAGTGTAAAATGGACAACATAGAGACTGAATGTCAAATAACCACGTGGCTGTAAGTACACTATTTTCCTCTGTATAGATCTTTTGTCTCTACGAAGAACCTTGTGATCGATGATTTTGGCTGAAGATCCATTTACCATCAAACAAGTTCTAGGAAAAACCCCATCGACATATGAAGAATCATTTCAGAACCATATATCCTTAGAGTGTTCGCGAAAGAAATAGTCTATCTATATCGGAATTAGCAGTCAAATTAAAATGTGAACAAACTGTAATTATAACGACTGACTGCTTGCTTTTAACACAATCCTAAAGTGTGAAGAGATTTGTTATGCTAGAAAATGAATGTCCGTCAAATGCTAAGTACGACGATTTGACAATTCAACATAACATTTATTCGGTTAGGCGTCTTGACCTGACTTAACCTTAAGAAATAAGGTTTCGCGCACGGAATCAGGTCAGTTGTCTGACCCAATTTATTGAGTGCGTTCGGTGTGTCCATAAAGGTTGCAAGAGCAACACTGACTAAGATCTTAATCGAATAATTCTAGGGTGCACACAAACGCGACTTGAGGCAATCGTATAAAACAGAACAGAAATTAAATACTACATACGAAATAATCTGTCGATTCATTGTGGCCATTAACTGTATAAGTACGCTGATTCGAATTGTAGCGGCGTTTCTTATCCCTTTACATACTGATCCCAGGTTCAATACAGAGGACAAATAAGTGGAATTCTCTAACTTCTCCAACATTATTTGTTATAAATTTGTTCCAAATCACTTATCGTAGTTATTATTATTATGAGTATTTAGCCTTCGAGCAAACCTACATTGTCAAAATACACTATAATGTATATAATTTTATCAATTCTAAATATTTACGATACAAAACAATATTGTCTATACTGTGAATCTATTATCTGAACTC
>JAQQZZ010095485.1:0-17115 GCA_030265115.1 Mopalia vespertina | reverse complement strand
GCAGATACGCTGTTTAAGGCTATTGATTACTGTGGGGGTTGTATTTTGGAAATATATGTGATTTCAAGGACACAGGATCTGCAAATAGACTTGTGAGTACCAAATTATTAGTAGCGCCGTCATTACCGAAAATTACCATTAGGCTATATATGTATATGAATTCTCGGTTATATCAGGACTAATGTGTGCTATATAATGACGGTACCTGGGTCTAATATTTTTAGTGACTAAGTAAGTGTTTATGTATTTTCCACCTTAACAGCTTTTATTTTAACGGCCTTTAGCTTGTGAAAAAAATATCGTTTGCTGGGTGTTGACCTTTTTTCCCCACCTTTCACACTGTCACTCTCTTATCGACAAATATTAGATATCGAAAGAGAGTGATTATCTGCCACTGTTGCACAAGATGACAGCGATGATAAATCACTCGCCTCCGCACTCGTGATTATCGGGTGTCAACAACAAATGAAGCCACAAAGTTTACATTATATTGAAAAATAACGGCCGGTTACTACGTTTTCACGTTCGTCAAAATTGTGAAAGTGCCTGGGGTTAAAATAACAACAAAACAAGTATATGAAACTCACCGCCCATTTTTGTCGGCGTCGTCTGACTTTTCCGCCATCTTTATTTAACGGATGAGTCAGCAGTGGGATTACCAGCCGCGCTTTCGTATCTATATGTCAAAAGCAGACCTGAATGACCATGTGGTTAAAACAGTCTCCGTCTTACTTCCATGACATTGCGAATCTGCGTTGAAGAGCAAACTGGTACTTAATGGTTTAAAAATACTGATTAACGGTATTAATTCTAGGGTACGTAGCAGAATCTTAATAGTCCTGATATAACTGAGAATGCATGCATATATATAGCCTAACGGCAATTCTCAGAGTTACCGTTAGGCTATAATTATATGCATATGACTTCTCAGTTATATCAGGACTAACATCTGAATTGTTTGTCAGCTCCATTCAAGTATTAAATTCCGATACTAAACGTTTTATTGTATTTTTCCCCCCACCGATATAAAACTAAATACCGTAGTCCAGGATTGAGTGTGAAGCTCTATATCGAGCTTCCATTTATTTGTAATTCCGTACGAAATAAAAATCTATTAAGGATCTAAATACATCCAACACACATTGTTGGTAAGACTGACCGATTGCTTGATTGCTTGATTGTGTGATTGTGTGATTGATTGATTGGTTGATTGATTGATCGATCGATTGGTTGATTGAATGACTGACTGATGGACTAATTTAATGATACATTATTAATTCATCGATTCGTCGCTGGTTGTCTCGAGGATTGTCAGAACACGGTCACATGGCATTCCAAACTGCAGTCGTTTATGTCGTATATAAGACTGCGGACGTTTAATTGGCTGTCTGAATAACACCTTTGGGGTTAACCAATCAGTCTATAAGAAGATTAAGACTAGCAACAACAAATAGAAGATTTTAATTGGATGTTTAAAAGTAAACCCTGGTCTGGCAACCCTCGATAAACGGGTCACTTTTCAACCTTTTTAATCCTATGACTAAAGGAAGTTACTAATCATCGGCTATATAAAAATCATTTTTCATCAAAATTATATTTTCAAAAAGTTGCAATTTAGATAATTTTGTGGCAAACTGTTATTGGTGTAAGTGAGCCTCGTCAGGGCGAATCTAGACTGATCTGACGCCAATATCCCTGTTGACATATCTAAACTTCCATTTTTGTTTATGCCTATGATGAAGCTGTTTATCTAAATGTCATGTTGCTTGTATAACTAAAAGATATAGATCTGCCTGTGTGTCAGAGTCAGTGGTTGTCGATGAATCAAATAGCCTTGTAATGCTGAAGTCCACTGTCCAACTGATAACAAGGAATATGAATTGCCATTGTCTTGTCGACAATTACTTACAGACGTGTATTCAGAGGAAATGATTCTATTGGCTGCAAGTCGTGTACTGTTTATGTGTTTCTACTTTCAAAGAAGGACGTGTACTGTGTAAACATATTCCCATTGCTCGCATATAATTGTTGACGGTTCTGGTTTGAGCTGAGGTCCGAAATTCCTATGTAAGAAGTCACATCCGAGTCATCCACTACATTTTCCTGATGCTAGATGCGAATTCGTATGCAATAAACTATACAGTATATACAGTATATAGATATCCTGATGCCTGATTTATATTCCGGGAATAAATGGCTATTTTATTTGCCCACCGGAACAATGGTTCTTTCTATATACCAAAGACAATAATGGTCACTTGTGGGGCATGTTTAAAGAGACATTTCATACTTTCGAGTATTGTATGTATTTTCAATGTTCCCATAGTCACTATACATCCAACTTGTGAAACGGTCAATCGTTTACATGCATGGAGACGATCTGCTACTTTGTGGGCAATGTAAGTTGTATGTGATTGGACACGTCACAAATGTTGTTGGTTTGTTATCCAGTTCTTGGAAAAATAGCTTGATGTATGGAATATAAAGTTAAGTCGATGACGATCCCTACATAGTTATTTTCTGGTACCAGTTTCCGTGATTTAGAGGCTCGTCACACCGACTCACATATGTTTTCCTTCATTCATTTTGCACAACAGAGAATATTAGGCCTACTCCGTACTCTCGCGTGTCATACATTTCTGTTTGGACAATGCCAATCCTTACGTTTGCCTTCTTTCCTACTGAAAATAAGCTTATGGAATACCGTGTAATTTGCATGTTTAATTGTTTAATTATACGGTAGCTAGCTTTGTGTCGACAAAGCTAAAATGTCTTTTGTGGACCCTTAGTCCTTCCTTTCTGGGATTATTGTTCACTTCCTGTATTGGTATGTGTCGATTTTCTACCTTTCTGCCCTTTCACCAATCCGTTTGGTGGTTGTTCCTTACCTAAGCGTGACTCATCATCTCTTTTAAAAAAAAATATATTCTACTTATAGTAGTGTTAGTTAATACGGTTTTCCCAGCTGAGAGAATATTGTTTTTCACCCATCAAGAAATTCTACTAAACACATCATCTTTGATTGGCTTGAATTTTTGCAAACCACACGAAACGGGTTACCCACAAGCTTCTGGTTTAACAATGTTGCGCAGACATAATTTTACCAGTTAAAACAAGCAGAAGTTGTCCGTATTTATTCCGTGTTGATGATGTAAGTCGCATGTAAACAAGAGAAAGTGCAATTCCACTCAAAGTTTATTATTTGAATGGTGTTTGTTGATTGTGCGTGCATGTATCCTTTGGTCATGTAAAAATACGAAGTCAGGAAACTTCGGTTCGTCGGCGGAAATCTTCGGCTTTTACAAACCAGAATTGAGAAGCAGCTCTGTGATTGGTCAATTTAAGAAACCAATCAACATTGAAGCTGGGGTGATTGCGTTATCTCAATATAGCGACAAACAAAACACGAAAAGCGTTTTTAATATCTGATTTTAATTAGATTGCACTGAGGACAGTCATGGGTTCTTGTTTTACTTTAGTCTTGTGCATGGGTGACTGCTAACGTTGGTTGATGGATCATTCCATACATTGAGCAACGTCTCAGTCCCATAGTTGGTCCAAAATGAAGAAAAGATGGTCCATAATGATAAGGATATTTTATTCAACAGCGTTACATAGTACTACCCAGCGGGCACAACACATGAAAACCACGTGGGTTACTGGTGGTATACTGGGGAACTGGTGAACCCACCAGAAAACCACATGAATACCACGTGGTTAATATGTTGTGGCTGTATCAACCAGAAAACTGTGTGAATGCCACGTGGTTTATTGTGGTTAAATCCACCAGCAAACCACGTGAATACCACGTGGTTAATTTGTCGTAATGCAACCACCATAAAACCATGTGAATACCACGTGACCAATTTTTCGTGAATGGAACTAACGAAAAAAAGGGAATTGTTGTGATTTCCACTGTATTAACTCCAGCAGTCGCCTCAACACTTTTTAAAACCACTGACTCAAGACACCCATTGTCGATGGTAGTATATCAGACTTGCACCTTCTTTCTTTAGTTAAGCCATTAAATTCAAGAACGCACTGACTTGACTTCAACAGTGACATGTTAAAGTCGTGTTCATGCAATTATTGTCTATACCCCGAGGAAACATCACGTGTTAGATACGTGTACAAATCCTGTGTATATCACGTGTTAAATGCTTTTACAATTTTTACGTATATCCGGTGGAAAATTCACGCGTTAAAGACGTGTACAATTCTAGTGTATATCCCGTTGAAGTATCACGTCATAAATTATAATTATTTGCATATGCCACGGAATATCCACATGGTTACCACGTGACAAAATCTCGTCTTTTTCACATGATTTCCACCTGTTTTGCCCGCTGGGTAATAGGGTCAGTTGGTGAGTTACTCTGGCCTTGGTGTGAATAAAACGACTAATGGCATGAGTGTGTCAATATCGGAGCTCTTGATTCCGACCCTTTGGGAGTCTCGAAATGTCGAGAAGAGATTGTTTGGTCCTTTGCGTCCAAAAACGGTCGATATACGTGACCTTTTTCAGTAAAGTCACATTGATTATTGAGTGGCTCGCCACTATCACAAATATTGTGAAATCAGAGTACCGCCTTTCGTGGTTTAAATAACCTCCCTTTATACAACATTTCCAGATTCCCGGTGGGTGTGCATAACCTGATGTTAAACTGTAGGGCGGAGACTCCATGGAATTGAGCATACATTTAGCGCAGAATTGATCGGTGCCACTACTTGTGTATCGGGAGGACGCTCGACTTTATGCATACTTTTTAAGTTCGGGCTAACTTATTGGGTAAACAAAAAGTCTTGTCAGTCGCAATGTATTAAAGTGGCTTCCCCCTGGGACTATGAATACGCTGTATTACTAGCCCTTGATAAATAAGCTGCAGCATAAGTATTTGTTTTCTTATTCTCTGTTGAAGGCATCTTGGTGGATGTTGTTTTTAATATATTCCGTTTGACAAGGCTTAGTGTTTACCCTATAGTTAATCGCGCGGATGAATAATATCCATTCGGACATTCGGATAAACTTCTCTCCTTTTGGCGCATACTTCATTAACAAAGGACTACACTTCAACGGGGTGTGTTCATCTCTCACATGATCTGGGTCAAGAATAGTTTAGCTTCGTATCTATACTCTATTCGTACCTCAAGGTAAGAATGGGGTAGGGTACGAAGGTAAACTATGCTTGAAGTTTATCCATGTCATTTCTTCTTTCTCCCATTCCAAATCATCTCTTTCTGAATAGTTGGTAAGAGGCAAAATTTGCATAAATGCATGAAAAAAAGGCGTTTTCTTTACATCCCCTCGAAATACAATACGAAATACAATACGATTTGAAATATTCTGATCCCCTTTTCCTGCACTAGGACACCGGACTATATTGTCTCTCTAATTAAAATCAAATCTCAAAAACTCTCCCCGTGTTTTGTTTGTCGCTATATTGAGATCTAACGCAATCCCTCGATTGGTTTCTTAAATTGACCAATCACAGAACTGCTTCTCATTCCTGGTTTGTAAAAAACGAAGATTTCCGCCGACATACCGAAGTTTCCCGACTGCTATTTTTTACATGGCCAACGGATACATGCATGCACAATCAACAAACACCATTCAAATAATAAACTTTGAGTGGAATTCGATTATCCCCGTTTACATGCGATTTACAACATAAACACAGAAGAAAATCGGACAACTTCTGCTTTATGTGGCTGAATTCGGTGTTTACCATGGCCTCGTATTGTCTGTGTTTTTATTGGACAACTGAAACTGTGACCTTTCGTGAACCCCAGTAAGCGTGACCTAATCGAACAGTATTAGTAGAGTGATTGCGTTCGATCTCAATATAGCGACAAACAAAACACGGGGAGCGTTTTTGAGATCAGATTTTAATTAGATTGGGTTACCCATATCAAATCGACCTTAAAATCTACTTACTAGTAGTAACTTGGCTCTAGGAATTTATCTAGAAGAGGAGATGATTCGCTGTTTTTTTGGATTCGAATTTAAAGAGACACGTATACAGCGAACTTTATGGAAGCGGACGTTATGGCAAAAGTACGTTTTGCCGATACCGCTGGTATGGTAGTTCCCTCCAACTGCCTATATAGTCCAAGACTTTCACTGAAAACACATTTTTAACACCATTCCATTAACACAGCTCATTTATTATCCATAGATAAATTAGAAAATAACAAATTGGCAACAAATTCACTCAGCTGTAACATTAATTTGAAAGGCTATAACATTCTCAAAGCATAACATAGACCCACAAAGATTGAGAAAAATAAAGAGGTTTTAATTATTATAAGCAAAAGTGCAAACAATATTCTTCCTTGGTTTGAATCTTTTTTTTAAAGAAATCTTATGAATGTTTAGGCCTTTAATCACAAAACGCCACCATAGCTTCTGAATAGATAGTATAGAGTCACGATTTGTCAAGTCGATTGTTATTGGTTCCTTTCTTAGGAAAAATTCAATCATATGTCAGGTATAATCATATCTGTCCAGCTTTCAACATTTGTAGTGAAATTCAAGACTTTTCTAGAACCAAGACACAATCAAATCAAAGTCCAGAGCTTTCAAGGACCAGGAATTTATTGCAGTGATTTTAAAAACTTCCCAGACCTTGTGTGCACCCTGCTTCGTGTAGGAGACTGAATGGGAGTTCTTGTCTCTTAAGTCTTGTCCCACCAAAAAATCGAGAGGCTACCCAAAATATCAGGTCCAATATTATAGTATACCCGATAATAAAACACCCACATAGTAAAAAATCTGGACATTTTACAACAAGCCACAAAACAAATATAAGATATGAATTATCCTAATTACTAATACACTAAACATGTCACTAAAATGATATGTTAAAAATAAAATTGTTAACACCCTCATTCTAGATACCTAAAGAACAGATTCAAATAAATTATACATTACTGTCAGATCAGAGGCCAAGTACAATAATCTAATATCAAATAAAATTGAAAAGCATTTTGAGATTCGACACACAAGCTGTAAATATACTTTGAAAAAAGCATTAATAAATCAAAATAAATGTAACATACAAGAACAATATGACACAATTTCATCAAAAACACACCAGTTGTACATCAATATATGTCTTTGAACTTTTAGCATTTCTTGAATAAGCTTATTAAAGTAGCTAAATAAAAATAAATAACACTGGATAATCATAAATGCAGATATAAAAAGTCCACTAATTACAGACTGGAACAGTAGCACTAAGTTATCTTTGTTCTGGAGTTCTGTTCTGAAGTTAAGCAGACCTGACACTGGAATGTCTAAAATTTGAAAACAGCACTTGAAAACTAGTCTAGTAGAACACACAATTGCAAACAAAACTGTTTACCAATACTTAACACAATAAATACAACAATTCACTCTAAACACGTTCTGACTCTCAAAGATGTATTTAAACAAGTTTTTAAAGTACAGAGAGAAAATTTTGCCTGCTTCCACCGAAATTCTAACTTGGGTCCCTGGCTTGCTTTAACATATATATACACTTCAAATTCATAGAGCAAAATTGTATTTAAAGCTCTTTTTTAAAAAACCCAATAGATATACAATCATTTTGTACAAACTATAAAATAGTTCTATGTATATGGCTAAAGTGAATGTTTTATGGCAGTAAAAAATTTAAACAGTCTGTTTTTTTTGCTATTCTCATATTGATAAATTTTTATATCAAATTTTAAAATTTGATGGTAGAAAAGTTGAAAATGGTCAGCTGTTTTTTGTTTCATATGTAGAAGAAAATGTCATTCTGTATACTACAGAAGACAAAACAAACATATTAAACCTGTAAGATTTTAAGGAAGACTCAAAACACTGAAATTTGAAAATACTAATACTTTCTTTTAAATATAAATCTCACTATGTTTGGTCTCTTCAATCCATCACTTAAAAAAATGTGTAATGTGATTTTGAAGGCAATTATCATAAATCCAAAGATTTTAGGTGTACAAGTAGAAACTATTAGAGAAAACATATCATGCTCTGATCTGGGATTACTATGTATATCCCAGCTCTGATATTATACTACATTCTAGGTGTATTTAGAAATGCTAGATTTCGAATATTAGAAGGCCTATATTCACATGTAAAGCATGTGTCATCTTGACCTTAAAATACTGATATGTTACGTCGTTGATCTTCTTTAAAAAGGCAGAAATATCCATTCCCAGTAATATTTCAATACAATCATAAAACTTTGTTACAACAACATCAAATGTTTTTAATCTCTGCTGCCAAATATTTAACCTACAGATTTGTTGAATGCCACATCTTAAACACACATCAAGTTTCTTCGCTCCATTGGGAAACAAAATCATATCATTTTTATCAAATGCAATATACATCCTTAAAATTTCCCTGGCATACATTAACTGAGATTCATATTGACCTCAATACATGATAAATATATTCTCAAATCCATACAACTGGGTTAATATTTAATTTATGACCAAAATTAATTAAATCTTAGAGCACAATAAGGGTATAATTACTCTATACCCTGACTGCCATTTGCTAGATGTCATTATGAATAAAATACCATAATCTATAGCTTTGGAATGACTCGAAAACAATAGACCATCTAATTCTCTACAGTTTCAACCCTCTTAAGCAGAAAACCATCTAATTCTCTACAGTTTCCACCCTCTTAAGCAGAAAACCATCTAATTCTCTACAGTTTCCACCCTCTTAAGCAGAAAATTTGTATACACAGTATTAAATACAAGTTCTTTGAACCTCCGAGGCTCAGGTTATATTGGTACATCCCATCAATAATTTAAGTCATAGGTCCTTTATTGTCTGCAAGACATTGGTAACTGCTGTCACTTGTCAGTTCTTAAATGGAAACAATTCTGGCTCCATCACTCGGTGGGCAAACAAAGAATGTTGCTTTTCCACTGTACCGATTCTACAAAAACATTAAATATTGAGATTATGAATTCAAGTTTGTTCCAATTGTAATTTCTCTCCTTAAACTGTATCTAATTAAAACAGTTATGATTAAAAAACAGTCCAAGTTTTATATGTTTCAGTTATGTAACGATGAATTATGGACTTTTTTCTCTGCCTTACATAAATGCAGTGTAAAGTTAAACTGAGAGGAAACATCACAAAAACCATGCAGCCATATCTCGAGTTGCCTCAAGTCAAACTCTCCTCCATACCACTAGGAGGCTCTAACCTGTGAACGACACATTATATATTGAATGAGGATCAGTAGTCCAACACGCTAACCACTGAACAAAATGTCTCTGTAAATGTAACTTGCAAAATGCCAAATAAAACCAAAGTATGGAGAAGTGTTTGTATTGTTGCTAAAATATTTAAAAGGATATTTACATTAATAAAGCTTACTTACATTATTGTAACCCTAGTACAATTCTTAGTTCAATTCATCATAAAATTCTGTTTACCTGCATGTGTTTGATGGCAGCATCCACTGAGGATTTCTTCAGAAGTGTTACAGTACATCCACCAAATCCACCACCAGTCATACGAGATCCATACACACCTTCCACCTCCATGGCTGCCACCACCAACTCATCGAGCTCAGAGCAGCTCACTTCATAATCATCTCTACAAAGAGAAAAAGGAAGACAAATTCAATACCAGTAGCTAGTGGATAAACAGATTTTAAATTATTCGGTGAACAAGCAAATATAATATATGAACTATTCACTAATTTGTACATGAGTTATTTGGTGTACAAGCATAGTTTGCAAGTGAATTATCATTTGGACAAGCAGCCTTTGTAAGTGAATTATTTGGTGTACAAGCATAGTTTGTTCTAGTGTAGTTTGTAAGTGAATTATCTAGTGTAACAGCAGGGCTTGTAAGTGAATTATTTGGTAGACAAGCACAGTTTGTACTAGCGTAGTTTGTAAGTGAATTAACAGTGTAACAGCAGGGCTTGTAAGTGAATTATTTGGTAGACAAGCAGTTTGTCACTCAGACGTCATTCTTTTTTTAAAAATTAGTCTTGTGTTCTAAAAATGAACCACTTTTATGATATATAGTTTTTTAGAAATACTTGTAAATCAGTTGAGTTTTTATGCAGAATCTACCAAATACTAATGTGTAATTTTCCAGAGTTATATGGACTGACTTATTCAAGATAACAGAACAGAGATTGACAGCCAACACAAAAATCATGCAGCAGTACTACTTAAAATGACACGTGCCATTACCGACTTTGTTATGATGTGGACCAGACTCTTGCTAATGTTGACATCTTAACGTTTAAATCATATAAAAACCATAAGGTGTCCCTCTCTAATTTTAATTGAATGGTGACATGTCAGTCCTATACATGATAGAAATATTGGATCTACATGTAGAAGTACAGATGTTATACATTGACTACTAAGCTATGTAATGTTGCTCTAAATTAAACATTGTCTTGTACTTCAGTTCGATCAATAGATATTGATCTTCATTTATAATAGATTTTTTGCTCACAACTTCACATGAAATAAATGTTCCTTATTTTAAAACATTTGCTTTTATTTAATTTTTTTTTAATGCATAAATTTACAAGATGCCTGTAAAATATTGTCTTCAATAAGTACATATATTTTTTATTTAAAAAAACTTTAACATTTTATATCCTGGCCCAAGAATTTGTATGTACTTTATTATTTGTTATTAAAAAAAAAAACACCAACAATTCCTTGGTTTTGTTTCCATTTTCAATTCAATGTTTTAATCCAGTACAGATTCACTGGTACAATGTAAATGTATTATGGTCTGAAAAACCACCAAAACTCCCAGCCAGTGATACAGTACATATTTTTGCGAATATTAAAACATATTGACATTCACAAGAAAGATAAAATAAAACAAAAACAACAGTTAAAAAGTAGATAAAAAACACAATTTAAAAGCTGACCTGAGGGAGTTGTGACTTTCCACCATGAGTTTGCCGAATTTTTCGTATTCTTCACTTTCAAGAGCCGTAGCAGCTTCTTCTGTCCTCTTTATTTCACTAACTACATGACGTACACGTTTGAATACTTCGTCTTCTAGCTCATCCTTGTATGCTGTAAACAAATTTACCTACAGGGTAAGTTTTAATTAAACCTAAATTTCCCTAGACTGTGAAAGAAACCTTTTTTTTAAATACAACTAAGATAAAATTAACAAGCTCTAATTAGGCTATTTTTTCTGAGAAAGTGAATATGTCTAGAAGCTTATTTAGACGGACATTCACACAATATACTGTACTTGTCTCGACCAGTTTGGCTTGCACAAAACGATATTACTGTTTGAATTTAAAATAAGTTATGAAATAAAATATTAAAATAGTTACAGAACACATTGCCAATATTTGAATGAACAGCCACATTTAAATATGGATAATTATGTAAACAAAATAGTAATAAAAAAATACAGGCTGCTGCTATATGTACATGTCAATGTATTTCCTAATATAAACACACTGGGATTGGAATGAATGATTTTTGTGTCTTTGGACTGGAATTGGAATGTTTATAACGAACAGGTGTTCAGTCTCAATCTCTAAAATCAACACACCTGGGATTTCACCCTTTCAAAGAATATGTTGACTTTAGAAAAACAAAACCTACTTTCTAAATCTGCCAGGGTCGCATCCCTGAGACTTTTCTTGCCCATGACTTCTGCAGCTTTCTCACAGTGTTTACGCCGGGTTGGATATTCACTTCCAGTCAGTGTGTGTCGAACATTGGAGTTAGTAACCATGACAACCACATCAGGGTCTTTCATAGGAACGAGTCTGGCTTCCAGAGATCTGCAAACAAAAAATGAAAACCGTTATTAAATAAATGAAAACACAGATATCTATTTAACTATGATGCATACAGTATTACACATACCTCACGTATCTTAGATTGGATACAATTTTTATGTCAGAACTTCACAAATATCATTTTAAGATACAAAATATTTTTGTATTCAAATTATCTTTGAGTAAGAAGGTTTCAAGGTTAATTGCTTTCCATTTTGGTGGTGGAATTTTACTTTAATATTGGTCAAATATAAATTTAAATTGTGTTGGTAAATTAACATCCGTACAGTTTATATCTTTTTTCAATTACTTTAATCATATACCATGCGTCCAGGTCTCCAGGTCAATCATGGAAAGATTGGCTATTTACATGTAAGAAAAACACCTGTCTGCTAATTACCGCTTTAATGAAATTGATTTGGGCTATCATTAATAGATATTGTTGATTGGTGATTTTAATTACCTGCAATCAATGAGTAGAGCATGACCTTTCTGCCCCATGAAGGATATAAACTGATCCATGATCCCACAAGGCATTTTGGCGAAGTCATGTTCCGCTTTCTGGCAGGCCAGAGCTTTCTTTGTTATTGCCACGGGTCCATTGGGGTTGAGCTGATCTAAAAATGTGTACGTGGCAACCTCTAGGGCGGCTGAACTGGACACTCCGCCTCCCACTGGAACGGAGGATACAGCAACGGCATCAAAGGAAGACAGGTTACCTGAAAAGCATAACAGATCAAACATTTACACAAATGTAATCAGGCAGTATTAAGTCTAAAATACGATATTCTTGTAATATTGAATATTGAGAGTGGACTATACTTGCAGGTATTCATGAAACTTTCTTAACCTACCGGTTTCCTGTATTTCACACTTTAATCTGTTAAACTTTGCCTAAGGGCAGTGAATGTGAACAAAGACTTATTAACCACATCATTATGAATTTTTTCTTGTTCTTAAATTCTATGTGTTACAGTAATATATCCTGACTGTAAGCTTAAAACATATATCATTGATATCACCAATGCCATGTAACCATGTTTATTCAAATTACTTTTTGAAGGTGTCGTTTAATAATCAATTGACAATTTACACTATTTTAAAATAAAATGCACATGTAGAGGTAGATTTAGAAACACCTAAGATGTTTATTAAGGAAAGCAGGGGACAATAAGACAATGAGTACAATTTACATTGCTGGATACCACAACAGATTGGATGTTATTTTTTAGTTTGTTTGTTGGCTTGTTTGATTGGGGTTTAACATCGTACTCAAGGGTATTTCACTTATTTTTTAGAGCTCGCACCGGGTAACAGGTATCCTCCTAGGGTCCTTTCTGTCATGTACATGCGTAACAGGACAGATTTGCCCTCAATCAGTTTGTAAGAGATAATATATTAATTACTCATCTGTGTATTATGAACTTACCAATAAAGTTAGCTACAACTCCTTTAACATAGTTAGCCCAACCAGGTTCTCCAGGCTGCAGTGGGTTGCTCTTGCTGGGTAAATCAAATTCCACATATTTGGGGTCTTTAACATTCTGAGCGCATGTCATCACTCTACATAGACCAGTATCTGTGGGCTTTCCAACCATAACTGTGGCTTGGGGCAATGCCTGAAAAACAAAATTAGAGATTAAAACAAAGTAAATAAGAGCTAACTGAATTAATGTTTGAATTAGATGAATTTAGGGAAAGTGGAATTAGCTGAATCAAAGTAATGTGGATAAAGGTAGATGTACAATACAGACATGGATGAACAACAAAAAAGTAGATCAAATTAAATAAACACAGGTATTGGTACACATGAGTAATACTTCTTTTATTTTTTTTACTGAAGTACCCATATTCAATATTTGTGTACAGGCAATGTTGGGTTTGTTGAGAAACACCTTTAAGTATACATCTGAAAGTCTGTTTCGAGTTTCCCATATATTTGCCAAAACTATTCACACTGGTACAGGGATGTCGACTAAAACATTAAGAGCGATAGATCATCCATCTCATGGTCTAAATAAACTCTCAGACACAAGCTTCAGATTAAAGTTCCCTTATCCATGTCATGCAGAACATCAACAAACAGCCAAACACAGTGAATCTTTAACTATTCTGCTCTTAATAGCCTAGTGCAAAATGATAGCCTTGTCCTGTAATTGCCCTGAATAGAAACCATTGCTAACTGATACTGATCAGGCTAAAAGTCTTACACTAGTTAACAGTTTTAACGTTTCAATTACATGTACAATTTAACTAACAAATATCAAACTGCTCAATTTACATTAAATGCTGTGTGAGAAAGGTGATCAAACTTTAGACCTTTTCCTATCAAGACCATATATATTTGCCTCACTCCACAAATTTGATAAAAGTGGATAAATTGCACGCCTGAAATGATCTTCTATTACTTTGAGGACTCTTTTCATTTGTTATTAAATTGTTTCATTTCTTTCCTTTGCCTATCTTGAAACTTCCCTTTATTATGTTCATACATCAGAATATGTGGAGCGAAGATTAATCTAACTTCACTTAAATGTAAGACAAAAGGTAGTGACAATGGTTTGCAACACATATTCAGACTGAAATAAACACCACGCCAACACACAGTTAAGTAAAAACTTTCATTTTGTGAAACTAGTTTCTGATAAAAAATTATATTCAGTCAGATTCTGTGGAACTTACATCTATGACAAAAAAGTGTAAGCTTATAAATGTATTATATGTAGCTCTTTATGTAAAAGATACTGTAATTTTCCACAAAATAAGTGTTTGGAAAATAACCAAGTTCTATAATCATGAATGTAATAATACACTCAGACACTGCTGTCAGAGAGAGCAAATCTTTTAATATACATAGAAAAATATCCTGTAAGTACTTGTAGTATACTTTATTTTATGCTACATTAGCAAATGGTCTTCCAGCCACCCAACCAAAACTGACATATGGGCCCCATGTGGGAAAAACAAGCTACATGGGTTCAACACATATTAGTCCATGTACTCCACAGTGGTTCCACATCTGGCACATGGTTTGGTCCACACAAGATTTGGCCCAGGTAAAACTCATGCCATAAGCCCATTCTGTGCACTTTTTAAGGTGCAAGGTCAAAAGGAATGGGTTGCTGACATGGGTCCCACATGGGTTTTATATGAGGAACACCTCAGGTCAGCTAAAATGTCAATTAGAAGGGTTCAATGAGCCGCCCCTGGTCAAATCTTTGCTCTATGTTAATTGATAGACTGGTGTTTTTTGCCGTGCTTAAGGGTATTTCATCAGCTGTGTATTGTAACACCAGCATGACCAGAAAATATGAGGTGTTTTGATACTGTTTGAAAGTTAATGTTCCTTTGACCAATGCTTAGCAAAGCAGCATTGCTACATGTACTCTTCAAACAACCTGCCCTTATAATTAGCCAGAGGGTGTTAATTGTTTTAAAACAAAAACATAAAACACACAATCACACACAAATAACTACTGTCAATTATATCATAAGATGACTTCAAAGTTGTCCATTATTCTTCAATTTTTGCTGTATCAATCAGAAAATATATTTACAAACGGATCAATACATGTTGATGATGCTTCTAGAGACTGAGAAAACTGTTTGTAGTCAAATTGTATTAGGAACAAGGAAGTGTTGGTGTTAAATAGTACAGGAAGGTTGCCAAAAGAACCATCTGAGTGGCCACAGGGAATCAATATCAGCAGGCTAGCTTTATCCGTCTCAAGCTAGCAATAACATTATTATACTGTGCCACCAATTGACGTCAGAGACACTCAATATAGTCAATTTAGATAGCCCCTTCTTTATGTGATCCCTCGTGTATTATCTCTGTGTGATTTTGTGCACATAAACACCTTTTAAAGAAAGCAAGCCTCCATGAAAAACAATTGTAGAAGCCAGTCTTTTGTTTAATCATGCCGTGGCATTAGCTTTTGTAATTACATGTAAGTGAAGACACACTATAACTGACTGTCTTTCATTTCTGAAAGCTGCTAAAATGTGTAAAGATAAAAAAAAAAGGATTGTGTAATTCTATCACAATGAAAACAAGTTACATGTACATATTTGTGTCATTTAGTGCCCCTGTGTCAGTGCCTTCCTGTAGAGAAAGATTCATCGCCTTTACTTGGATGGGAATTTGTTGTCATTCTATCATGCTTTTGTAGCTCAGAACATGTACATGTAAGTTTGGAATAGAGCACTGACTCTGCTGGGCGGAGACCTGAGTTCGTATCCTGGTTGTGTCAAAAAAAATTGTCTATATCCACAATAAAACTTTACTTAGTGTTGTTTTGTTTGAAATATTGTTAACTGTTCTGTTAGATTGTTAGCGCTTTTTTTTATTGTCGCTTCACACTGAAAAGTGAGCCAGTGCTAAATGGCTTTTCAGTGTACTGGGTTGCAGTCATTCATTTGGTTGACTTTAAGAACAGATTCAAAATGTCAATAAAAACTGCTCCTGCTTTGGGCTAGACAGTGTGACCTACTGCTCATATTATGAAGGTCAAAAAGCACAGGATAACCCTACATGTAACTTTATAGTTTTATATACATGTATGTAGGCCATATACACTGTAATGTAGGCTGCTTCTGTTAACTTAAAAAATTGCAACATATAATCACAGTTTTTGTCCATACAACACATGGCAGCAACCTAGTTTGAATAAAGTCCTCAGCACTGCATTCAGGTGAGACGTTTTGAAAACAATGAAATTACCCCTCTATAGATGTAAGGTCTTCAGAAATGAGGTCTTCTTAATGACTTTTTTCCCTTAATTTTAGAGCTAAATTATGTATTTAATGTTTGTCTTTATAATTAAAAGTAAAAGATAGTAAAATACATGTATGTTTCAGTGTGTGAAGCTTTTTGTAATTGCACAGAAAGTAAAGATACAGTGAGACCATTTAGCTGCCATCATTTGTATAAATGCATTATACAATGTGGTATGAAAAATACTACCATAATGATACAGTCTAAATTATTTGTATGAAGAGGTATACATTTATTTTTAAACACATTGGCACAGATACATGTACTTTCACCAATTTCAAAACTGATGAATGTTAAGGATGTTACCGTTCAGGAAAACAAAGAGAGACAACTTGTTTTCGACAAACTGGTACCTGTACATGTATAAAAGACTTGGAATAATATAAACAGAATAAAAATGCACATTTTTTAACAATTTTTTTAGTCTTTTGACTGTCAACATCATCAGCATCTATATGTAGGTTCTAATACTAATTTGTAGACTGATGTATTCATAACCCATGCCGAATATCTTGTTAGCTACATTTTTAACAATATTTTATA
>JAQQZZ010095474.1:0-17117 GCA_030265115.1 Mopalia vespertina | reverse complement strand
CCCCCACCCCCCACCAAATACGCCCTATATTACTTCACAAAAAAATTGTATGTATGATTTACATGCCGCTTAAACCAATCGTGTGAAACAATAAAATATATTGTTCAAACCTTTTGCCATCACGTAAAATTATTTCATGCCTAGGGTCTGACTAATAGTAAGAAACGGAGACAATATAGGTTACTGTTACAATTATAGCGGAAAATCATTATTGTAACATTCCTTCACCCTAATTAAAACAAAACCATCATGAAGTCACGAAATAGGCGAATGTTACGTCAAATAGAATGTGTGTAGATTTTATCACTGTGAATTTATCACAAAGGTGTTTGGAATGTTCCTATTTATTGTCTTTAAACAATCAAACTGTAGATTTACTGAGAAGTTTAGACGTCGACAAAGCTCCATTTCCATCAGTGTGTAATTCGCTTTCATCGTCGCAAGAAAAATCGTCTTCAGCTGTCTTCACATCAGAATAAAAACTTTTATCGTAATCCAACCTCTCCCATCGTCTGGCTGCAGATTTTCGCCGTCTACATTTAGCAATAACACAGACTAAGCCTATCAAGAGCAGGACGCTTAACGCTGACGATACGCCGATTGCCACCGGTTTGTTCGATTTGATTATCTCTGTCACTTTATCCACAACTTTCTTTGCACTCTGTGCAAAAGAGCCATCGTCCTTGTCGGTTTCGCTGGTAGAAATCTGTTCGTTAAGCTTCACTGTGGGAGCTTCTTCTTCCGGTGAAACCGTCACGAATTCACCATGTCTCGTTTGGTCGATCCAAAATGAGTCCAATATGGAATCATTAGCCACAGACTTCTGCTCCCAGTGTATATGGGTTTTATTGGCAATCGATAAGACTCCATAGCTGTACATAGAACCATTTTGTAGTCGAAATGCCGACCAAGGACCTATCAATATACAAAAAGAGGCATTTATGTACGAAACGAAATTTACGGACCAAATGGAACAGTTATATTTACGTTAATCCAGTGACACCGCTATCCTAGTCCTGCTACGCTATACCACGGATCCTGGTAACCACACTAAGGCCAACAGGCGCGATCAAAACTATATCATAATCTGCAAACTGGTATTGAATCATTTAATTTGTACTCGCTTAAATTTGAAAAATCGATTCAAGAGTACAGTTTATGTCATTATTTAAAAAAAATAACGTTTTACAGAGCAGGATTTATAACATTATTGCCTTACTTGGTTCACTGACGAAGTCGTCCAGGGGGTATGTGCCCCCGGCTACGCCGCTGATGACGGTAACTGGAGCAGTAGGGTTTGTGTAATTCTCCGCGTGCACTGTCCCTTTGTTCGTGGGCCACAGCCGTTCATACGAATGCTCGTGGCCGTTGAGAACCAGGTCTACAGAGTATTGAAAAAATATCGACTCCAAACTGTAAAAGAGAAAACAAGGGACTTTTATGTTTTCTACATATACAAAACACAATTTTCGTTTCATAACTGTTTTGTTTAATTTGGAGCTCAACGGCGTAATAAAGGTCGTTTCATTTAGAAGACGGCTTGCCAGCCCAATGGCCAATATGAACCGTATACATCGTGGATGGTAGAAATCATTGTACAGTAAGTACAAATCTCAATTGAACGACTGCACAGGAAACCGATTCATATTGCATATGTGGATTCAGGATTTTGTTTGTTTTTAATCCGGACTTATAGTCATTTCCCTCAAATAACGGTGTGGGGGAGTATTGGATGAGAGAAACCATCCTCAGCGCTACATGCAACAAGCAAAGACAATATAATGGACAATCACAAGGTGTAATATAATGACATCGAGATCGATTGCATGTTGACGCTCCTTTGATGATTGTTTAGACGTTGAATTTTGACATAATTTCTACCAATGGGGAATGTCCATATTTCCAACTATTTGTAAATGTAAAACCCCAAAAGACATTCTATCCTTAAATTTTGCCGTATTTTTGATTGTTTGTTTGTTTGTTTGATTGGTGTTTAACGTCGTACTCAAGGGTATTTCACTTATATGACGAGCCGTATTTTTGAATGGTGGTTAAAGTTGTACCCAAGCTCTTACAGTTGTTTTAGGGAAGAAACCTCGTTAAAACCACACCGGGAATATCGGAGACGAATGACGGCTTCTATAGGTTCTCTGCGGTACAGTGAAGGAGACTCAGTCGTCAAACGGACAACCGACTGACCCTCTTCGCTTCGATTATAATATATTTGTCAAACTTTGGTAGATTTCAAATACTCAAACTGAACCTACTTTGCTCTGACGACGGAGTCAGTTTTCGAACAATCGTGCCCATCTGAGTTCGAACAGTAGAAAGGTTGATTTGCAAATGCCACAATCCAGGGGACATTTTCCCGATTATTATTGGCTGCCACAAGATCAGTGATCAGCCAATCATGTTGAAGAGCGATGTACTGTTTGTCAGTAATGTTAAATACTTCTGTGTTGTAACTGAAATGAAATAAATACATAATGAAAGCATACATACAACAGATATATGTGACGTAAAAAAACAGACAGCAGATTTGTTTAAACTAATAACATTGTGTGTTTACTAAATAACAATCATTGCAGTTAAATTAAACTTAATCTCAGCGGAAACATTAAGTTAAACTTTGACCCACCTGATCAAATGGACTGGTCCAACGTCCATGCTGTACCACATACGTGTTAGCGGGACAGGCCATGCGGTTGTAGGGGTGGAAAATCGGTATCGATACTGAACGAACGTACCACCAGTCACTTCTGAAATTGTACAGAAACCGATTGCTAGCGATTTGTTGCTTCCATTTGTTCCCCTTAGCCTCCACCGAAAATAAAATATCAAAAGTTCGTCTATTCACAAACACAAACACATTGGTATACAGTTGTAGCCACCACCAATCAAGGGTCACTTGAAATAACACCAATTGTGTCCGATCATGAAGAACCCACATCGTTATTCTGGAGTAAGTTCATAATCTATACAATAGGTAGCCTTAACAATAATGAACGAATCAAGTCCAATCCAATTCAACTTTATATCATTTATTTATAGCAATGTATCCTTACAGTCCAGGGGCCGGTTGCTCAAAGCGTTATTAAATTTAATCCGCTATTAGATGACGTCACGCCATGTTGAAGGTATATCTTTAACTCGGTATTACCGGTTTAATCTGGTGTTAGCGGCTAATCGTCTTTGGAGCAACTGGCCCCCACTATAGACAGCCTATATTGTATTAGCTTTATTATGACTTTCACATTTTAAAATGCTGCATTGGGCATAGGCTCAGCATCGTGATGTCAATTCTCACTTTAAACAATGGAATCAATAATTAGTTAGGACAACAGTATTTTAAATATCAGCTTCTAAACAAAGCACGTTCAAGCAGCGGATTAATCAAATTCAGCTTATTATTATTTCGTACTCTTATAAATGTCTTCTGAAAAGTGAATTAGCCATGGGTTTATATATCGTCGGCACATCGCTTGTATCTTAATAGGCAGACTACACATACGGCAATGTACACATACTGTTAGGTATTAACTTATCAAAGTAAACGTGTACATCATTCCTAAGGCCGACAAACACAGGAACGGTAACACGGTGCTAACTCCTTACTGCATTATATGGTTTGATGCACAATCGGTTATTTGCAAGGTGCGTATAAGTTCGTCGTTTCTATTCAGAAGTTGTGTTATCCTGCACCGAGCCAGGGAGATATCTCTGTCGGGGACATTATCAAAGAGATTTACTCCGCTGAGAAAGAAGTGAGGCAATCGCGCCTCGTCAAGGCATCGCTTTAGAGAAACCATTAGGTCACGAAAATTGGTCTCCATACAATCCCTCTGCCATCTGCGTGTGTTGTCGACTTCTTCGTCAAAACTGTGGAGTACAATCGTCTTCAAGTGATAGGAAGTAATGCATTTTAGTTTTGGATCCAGAGTCACCAATGCTTTCAGAGTCACCAAAGCCTGTTTTCTTATTCCCCTGTCTGCTAAATCCATTCTCGTCAAGATGTCATATTCATTTTGCCAATACCATAGCCGCCATTTTGTATCAGAAAACATATATACATCGTACTTGTAAGGTCGAGCTACGATATAAGGTTGAGATTTTCCCATGTCTAGAGCAGGAATGAGATGAAGACGGATTTTATCGTTTAAAGTCACAACAAGATTGAGCAATGAATCAGATTCCACAAGTTCTATCTGAACGCTGTCCATAACTGTAGGGGTTGTAGTTACTCTAGCCAACAGTTTTTCAAGCAGCTTGTACACTTTCACAGGTGATATATACATTTTATCATCTGATAATATAGAAGAGTAAAATTCCAACAACTTGGAATCTCTTTTTGGTAATTTCAAACCATAGTATCCAGCAGTTAAATATTCAAATTTAATTCTCCCTAAGCTGAAAACCAAAAGTATATCAATATCATGTGGTGATATGGCACTCAGTTTATCGAGGTGACTACCAACGTAAATTGCCTTTTTAAATGTAACTGCCTTTGACCGGAGACGCCGCAAAACTAGTTTTAAAAAATCATCGCAACGCTTCCTGACATCTTCTAGTTTATTCACATGTACGTTAGCCACGTGGTTATAGAATTCCTCCACGTGACTACCAACTCGTGAGGTCAAGTTCGGTTGCGTCATTTCAGTTGAAATTCCAGATAGGAAAGCAGGACGAGAGGCAGTGGATGACATTCTGAAACTGTTCATTTAAGTTTCCCTCTAGCAAAAGTTCAAATATCCTAAAATTATTTAAATATTCAGATACATACTATCATGCTTCTACAACATTCACCGAAAATAAGATAGCAAGTTGTTTACTGTCACAAAGAATCCACTATCTATTAATAATACAAAACGTTCTGGTCAGCAATGGTACATCAATGGGGATTATGTCTACCCACCAAACATCACAAGCAAATGGAGTAACACTAGCAGTTTGTTGGATTGGTTCTTTTCTGAAACAATATTTTCACAATTCTATTCTCTGATGTCATTTATCAATAACAGTGCTGAGACAGAATAAGATAAAAGCATTTATCATATATGGATGTCTGAATTGTTGTCTAGAGGTAAGAACCCAAAAGAAATTCAACACGTTGGGATTCACTTCACAATATGGGCTTGGTGATATCCGATCTTAATAGAGCAGCCAGAATGATCTCAGGTGGTCAACGTGTGACATTTGACACAGCCATTATATCGGTTAATAGTTAATGACCTGCCTGTTGACCAGGCGTAAATTACAGAGAACAGTTAGAGTGGGGAGTGATTTGCTCCTCAGTAACAGGTTGGGTTTGAAAGCACTTAGCAAGAAACTACCAAGCCTAGTTCATTATTCAACAGACAAGCCTGACAGAAAGGTTTTCTTTCCCTCAATGTTGATCCTACACAATACAAACGAAACAATGGCAGATAATTTACACACTTTTAAAAGCGACATACAGTTTAGAGTACAACGTGTTTTGGCTAAGGGTTTCAGGAGAGGCGATCCAGTAATACCAGCGGGAATAACATTTCTAAGACACTTGGAATACACACAGGCGATAAAAGCACGAAACATAAACACGGCAAACATACACGACCACAACAGATTCTGATTAAAAATGCACTTTGGGAAACTCAGATCTCAACTTCGTAGAGCTCTTAGGATACAATCACTTATTCTAATGTTCATATGTCACCTAGCATAGTAACATTACTACCATTTTTAATAGCATGTATATGTGTGCAGTGTATGCCTTCGTTTGATATATTAATCACACTCAAGAGTTTCCAGCCAGACACAGCAAAACCTCGAATGTGAGGCGTAATGTCTGGAGGAACCTGATATAATTGGAAAAGTATGTGATATTTCCACCTGCAGTCGTCAGGCGATCAAATACCTAAAGACAAGTTTCCATCCCTGAGCACAAAAATAATTGTTCTAAAAACAAGATGTCCATTTTTCACTATTGATATCCGGCAGCAATATTGGAGAGATCTCATTATCAGTCGAAGCTGTCAGTTCCCTAAGCAGGCAATTTCCCTGAAGTAAGAATAGATGCGAATGGGAAATAGCTGATGTCTATAGCCCAAGGCACACACAGCTCTCATGTCCCTCTACCATCACAGGGAATCCCTAACTCTATAGAGTATCTTGCACGCACCAGTATCATGGATCGTTAAATACGTGATCTTACAAACGGAGTCATAGCCGGTTTATTTATAATTCAATTCAACTTGATTTTATCGAATCAATGTAAGCGTCGAGCGAGCTCCTTGCCTCTTAATGTAACATTACAATACCATCCAGTGTTGTCACGCTGTAAGTCTTACGTCATACCTTATCTACAAGTTTCTTCTGTCATTGCAGCCTGTTCGTGCCGGAGTGCATTCATGATTCAGCCTTTTGAAGCTCTAAATGTCGCAAGGGAGAATGGGTTAAAGCACGATCACTGCAATTGTTTAGGGCAACCCGACCAACAGGCTGCTTT
Source organism: Mopalia vespertina (assembly GCA_030265115.1). Classification (NCBI taxonomy): domain Eukaryota; kingdom Metazoa; phylum Mollusca; class Polyplacophora; order Chitonida; family Mopaliidae; genus Mopalia; species Mopalia vespertina. The sequence continues at coordinate 10,633 of JAQQZZ010095474.1, read as the reverse complement.
AAAACCCGCAGCACCAACTCACCGACAGGCTGCCTTAAAACCCGCAGCACCAACTCACCAACAGGCTGCCTTAAAACCCGCAGCACCAACTCAACGACAGGCTGTCGTAAACCCCGCAGCACCAACTAACCGACAGGCTATGACAGTTTTTAGTCACGATTTTGAAACTGTATTTTTTTTTCTTAAAACGTTATGATCTGACGTCAATGAGAGATCATCAGGTGAAATGTGACCGATTTTACCATGAAGGTATGTCTGAACTTCTGATAACATTGGCTGCTGTATTGCTGATTGAAGTCAACTGTCAACTGATGTTCGTTGCGCTGTCCTTTTAAATTTGGGCTCTTTCTGATGATCACAATGGTATTCTGGTGCAGATTTGGTACATTCTCCACCGTTAAGGTGCACAAATTCTTGACGTCTAGGATTAGAAACTTCTTGACGTTTAGAATGGCAAAATTCTGGAATTTTAACATGAGAGATTTGTTGACGTTTAGGATGGAAACATTTTTGACGGATGGAATGAGAAATGTTTTGGTGTTCTAAATGAGATGCGTGTTCAGTTTCTAGATTCTGGGCTGTGAGTTTATTAGCCTGTATATGGACTTGGTGGATATTGTAGCTGATCCTGTTAAGACGAGGTGGGCTACCATGTGACGCTCTACAGCACTGGTTATTTGGCATTGTCCAATCCGCAATCCATGTATGTTACTAATAGTACAATCCAAAACAGTTTGCAAATGAAATTCACGCATATAAATTTACACTAATCAGACGCCATATTTGAATTTCAATTTAAACCTCGGTGAAATTCAAATCTAACCAAATCGTTTCTTATGAAATTACATCCACGCAAATATATGTCTCTGTTTTGACATTACAAGGACTTCAATCATCTTCCACCTCCTCGATGGTCTGTATGTTTACAAGCTCTGTCATTCTAATCAGCTTGGCGCGATGGTCAAATTTCATAGAAACCTTTCAGTTGCATTCAAATCCACACAACTAGCTCTGGCAACATTTCTTTGATCCAGTTTTTTAAGTGTATTGTCAGCACAGGAAGACTTACAACAGGAAGACGGAAATAATCTGTCTCATGTCACATATTTGTTACTACATTTGTATTCCAATCCTCCACAACAAAATTGAAAGTTGTGGTTTTCTGTAAGCCATAAAATTCGGGAGTGTGTGACAAAACTGTCATCAATTGTAGCTCACATATCTTCCAGGCCGATCAGAACAACAAAACAACAAACGTCAAAACAAATAATGTTACTCCGCATTACATACAGTATACTGTCCTCGGTGAAAACTGATTGGCGTATGGTTGATGACTGCAGGATACGCCGTGGATTTACACGCGTTTTCTTCTCACTGTTTACTAAATACAGTTACTGAGTTTCGACATGCACTGTATGTCTAATCAAAGTAGCGGTATGTTCAACTACCATACGTAAAATATGTAACTGTCTACGGTTGCTACAGACCTTACTGTGTCGTGAAAAGCGACCAATGAGATATCACTTACTGACAAAAATCAACAGAATAAACACTGGAGTCCATGCGCTTTCCCCAAACAAATCAATGTAAACCAGGCAACGCTTGAATGGTAACCTTAAGTGTTTCCACTGTCCTCTATTATGTGACTTCCACTAGCGGTATTTTAATGACCCTATTTAGATCAACCAAAACTTTCCCTACCCACTGACTTCTTTTCAACAAGACACTTTGTCCTCGGGATATCATGTATGTCGATATAAAATGTCATTAATCACACGAGTGAAGAGTTTAACTTCACATGTAAAATAGGATTAATACATTCTGAACATCAAACACCACCTACACGGACGTCACATCTAGCAAGGGTAGTCACAACTTGATATATTGACTCAACTCCAGTTACACATAACAATTAGCTTATTAAGATACACGTTCTCCTGTATCCAATTACAACTTCTGGTTCATTATATACGGCACACATGCTTCAATATTATGTAGATTATCGCATAACGGCATGCCCATGTGTGTCCATACGGAATACACACTTATAGGTAAACATAAACAAAACCATGTCGCTTTTCACTTCTTTATACCGGTACATTTCGTTTAGAAAGCCAATATAATAAGAAGTTGAGCAGTATTTAATAACCAATAGTTATCAATCCACAATTAATAATCAAGTTAATTACAAATTATTATTAACTTATATGGTTAATTTGTTTATTTCACATACATGACGAAGAGACGTCTATTTCACACTCTGGCTTACTTAAAAACCGTGGAAAACCTGGAGAACAACCTTGTATTCTTCCTACATATACCCGAGATCGACTGGGTATCTTACACATGTGAGCGATACACCGTAGAGTCAGAAGTCCGATACGCTCGCCAGTGAACCACGGCCACTATACCTGGTAGTTAATAACCACTAGTTAATACAGCATTAGGATAAATTTAACAGCATTCTATCGTGAGAATCTTACGACTGAGTTATTGATCGATCAATAGGTTGATGCCTGTGTCGGTGCTCACGGATATTTCATTCATATGACAGTGGTGTATTTTCTTCAGCGAATAGCCTCATTCACTGCAAAGTGCTTGTTTCATTGTAAAAATAATGTTCCGTCAGTGCTAAGTATAGACAGCATAACTATGCTCGGTACATACTGAACTTCATCAGAGGACAATTGAACTTCTGTTCTTGATGTGTGTGTTTGTTTGTTTGTTTGTTTGTTTAACACAGTGCTTAAGGTTATCTCACTCCTATGATGACGCGCCAGCCCAATGAGTGAAGTAAAACCACCCACAACTCCACTGGCAACAAACAAAGACAAGGCAGGAAAACAGGACAAGCACAAGCTGTAATATACAAAGAGTCACAAACAGTTCGGCTACTTGTTGCCCCTTAGTTCCAAGAGCAACAGGAAGCTCCCTCACAACTCTAGCGTCTGTTGTTGAGAATGTGAGATAGATATGTTTGTCCTGCTGCTCAATACTTGCAATAACAGAACCATGTCCTTAACATAACCATGTAAGGACAATAACAGAACCATATCAAGACAATAACAGAACCATATCAGGACAATAACAGAACCATATCAGGACAATAACAGAACCATATCAGGACAATAACATAACCATGTCCTTAACAGAACCATATCAGGACACTAACAAAACCATGTCCTTAACAGAACCATGTAAGGACAATAATAGAACCATATCAGGACAATAACAGAACCATGTCCTTAACAGAACCATGTAAGGACAATAACAGAACCATATCAGGACAATAACAGAACCATATCAGGACAATAACAGAACCATATCAGGACAATATCAGGGGAATTTTATTGTAGAAATCGATTACGTTTAGGTGGCCTTAAGGTATATGGGTGTATAATCACTTACAATTGACAAAATCTGAACTCAGCTCCTAAAGAATGTAAGAAATACTGCTCCACTTTGCAAAATAGTTGTTTACGATCAGATAGACGATGAGTGCGAAAGAGAAATATATTTTATGACTGGTTTCCATTACCAGCTTAAAGTGCTCGGCTAGATAACATTTGTGTGTAGAAAGAAATAAAACTTTTACAATATGTTTAACAGCTAAGAATCTAATTTGAGTAAACGGTTTTGCCTATGATTAACGACCACATAAATATAGTGCTTGCTTCACATATGACGGTGTGCCAAACCGATTGAAGAACACGACTTGTGGGGACCCTAAAGGACACAGCTATGGGCTGTGAATCAAAAAAAGGATCTACATTCATTTGTGATTGTTTGGTGGTCAAGAGTATTTTATTCTTATGAAAGTGTTTTTTCCACAAAATGAGGTGTTTTGTTATGTTGTAAAATTTAAAACATTTCCATTGCTAAGTAAAGAGAGCATTGTAACGTTCAGACAGCCCTTAGTCGGAGTGAAGCTCATTTGTGTTATCAATGGATAGTATCACGGAGTATCACTAAACTCTGTGCCAGTAGGTTTTCAGTTCACGGGATATTAGATATGTGACGGGCAACCAATAGAGTTAACTGGTACCAATACTCATAGCTTTCTGAGCTAACACTTATCATATACAGGTGAACAAGGTCATCTACATAAGGTGACATTCCAATCTTTAAAATTATATAATCCTTCTTTGCTTGAGACTGTGGTTCTAATATACTGAAGTTCAATAAAGGCCTTCATGTTAGCCGCAATATCGAATGGATGGGAGATTTGCAAGATAAACTATCTAAATCTAGTCACCATTCAGTCACATTTTATACCATAAAGTTCGCAGAATTCACAAGATTACTGTCCTCATGACGTATATACAACGATAACCTAAGGCTTATTGTCCTAGATGACTTGTCAAGATTTTACATGTGGTTCTCAATAGATCGTGCGACACCTGAGGCTTTTTCAATAGGCCAGTATTCGCATTCGCTCCACCGATGTGCAATGTTATTATGTAGGGAGTGCTACCTAGCGGCAGCTAGCACTATGTCTATTGAACAGCCATCAGTTCTATAGTCCGAGTGCTCGCAGTCGCTCGGTGGTAGTCTCCATATAGATTCAGGTACTGTCATTATATAGCGTATGCAATACTGACGGTACAGCCTAATCAAAACACGTCTTGTAGATTGAGATTTTTCTTTATCCAAACTACACAGACAGTAAATCTTCTCAAACGGAACCAACGTGAAAAATTACAGTCGATATACCTAAAGCTTTCATTTTATAGCTTCTTGCCATGGGAATCGGGTGCACACAAAATCTCATACTATAGCGGAATGGACTATCACGGTTGACCTAGCTGAATAGGTTATAGGATTTGTGGCGTTTTTCCATCCATTTGGATGATTCACGCCAGACCTAGCTGAATATAATAACATTGAAGCTCGAGTGCTAATTAAGCCTATTGAATATGCATGTTGTCCCTGTTTAATTTTAAATCCGTTGGCTGCAAAATGTTGACGATTTATTCACCAGGTTTCTTGTTTGGGGCAAACTTTATCAAAACATCAACATAAATGACTAGGCGATCCAAGCGAACTGTTTTCTCGCTGCATCCACTTTCGATGTAAGAAAAGTGACCATGGCCCACAGTATCTCTCAGATTGGCCCACAGCATCTCTCAGATGCATGGTGGAAAATATGGTCGTCGAATTAAGCCTGTCGTCCTATCCTACCTTGCCTTCATAGACGGAAAATCGTGAGTTGACTGGAGTCTACAACAGCTACTTTCGGATTACCTCCCTTTACCCGACCCAAAAAGAATGCAGCTTCCATTCGAAGAAAAGAGGCGGTCAAAACAACCAGGCTATACATGTAATATACACGCACGATCTTAGTGTAAATGATTTTCTGATTGGTTGCATGATTCTACAATAGTCCAATAGGACGTGAATTGCAGCAGGATAGAAATGTGAAAGTATATATCTTTTTAAGAACTTTGAACCTTGCATGCAATGGGAAGATGTGTCCACTGTTTCGGAAAGGTGAAAAATAATCAATAGTTCTGAATAAATGAGAATGATCCAAAATATAATATTCGCAAAAGGTTTGAGACACTATCTATAAGAGAGCCATATGGAAAAAAAATACTAACTGTGAAATGATACACAACAAAGATAATAATAATAATATTAATAATAATAATAATTATAATAATAACAATAATAATACAAACATGCAAGAATATTATTTTATGTAATTAAAGTAACACTTTACTGACTTATTGGTACCAATTAAAAGAGACAACATGCTTCTCAAAAGGCAACGTGTGGTTAGATAGTAGATTAATTATTATGTGATACAGTACTCGACAGCGTTTATTTAGGGAAAAGGAAATGCGGAAACCTAATTATCGCCAGAATACTCTACTAGTGTCGAACTAAACACCTGGTGATAAAGAAAATGGCACATGCATCAGCAGGCAGCACAGGTAGATACTTCTGGTAAACACAAATCTAGGTCCTGCAGTTAATGTAACTGTTTACCACAATATCCCTATAACTAAATCAAGCACTCCAGTTAATTTAATGAAGACACTATGAAAATACAATAGTGTAAACTTTATAAACCACTGTCAAGTCATATTAATAAATTATGACTACTGTATGTGCAAGTTATTACAAGGATTGATCATCGTCGCCTGCTGCTTTGTTGTGTTTGAATGGACCATAATAGCAGAGCTTATGAATACCATAACAAACTACTAAATAAACAATCTTATAAATTAGAGGACAGACAGGAGGAGATTCGAACATGCATATGTACATGTATAAGAACGTCTGACTTACCATGGTTACCAGGCGTGGTCAGGTAGGGTATATAGCTGGCGATTGGTTCAATCATATCCAGGAATTGGTCCCCTTTCTGAAGCACAAAATACATAGAATTGAGACAACACAAAAAAGCAAAAATATAGTCCAAATTTGGGTTTGTTTGATTGGGGTTTAACGCTGTAGTTCAGTTTATTTTACTCACACGACGGCGTGCCAGCCCAATGGGTGAAAGCACCAGGGCAACAGGAAGCGCCCTCCAACCATCCACCCAAATTTGGAAGATGAATTCGACTGACACAACGTTTTTAAAATAACATATACAGTGAAATGTTTTATTTTATAAGGTCACCCAGGGAACTACAGAAGCGTTTTACGGGATGATGCTGATAGATTTTGTTGCGTTTTCCATCCGAAAGTGGCTGGTTTACAAGTTATGGGATGAAATGGTGATCGTTTCAATACTGACCTGCCCATTGTCGCTCTCCAGATTATAGGCGAAGTCCCCAAGGTGAAGGACGGCTGTATACTGGCCTGACATAACCTCCTGTCTTAGTGCCGGCATGATTCGGGGGTCCACACCCAGGTCTCCATACACCAGGAACTTTGGAGTCCAAGCCTGGATCAAAATGTATTTAACATGGTCTTAATATAAACGTGTGGAACGATATTTACAAAATATGTTATTTTTGTACTAGCCCGAGGTTGAGATCAACGTATCTCTGCACATTGATGATTATCTTATAAATTATACTGTAGCAGGAAATTTGGAGACTTTGGCTTTGAATCGTTGATGTGGTCAATCAATCTTTCAGGTAAACGTCCAATGATGCAGGTGAACATCGAGTTATCATGATTATCTTAAGCGTTCGCCGGAAATACCCTGGGAACCCTAGTCGTGAATAATGTCTTATTGGTTGATGCATTTTGTAACGATTAAATATCATCTAGCTTTTTAAGGCAGATTGAAACAAATGGATATTTGTTAAACCCGCCATCCCATTAGCTCCAGCATGTCCCGTGGCTAACGTCTTCTCGGTCCACAGTAGTAGTTATTGTACTCCTCACTTCCGGAAGGTCCAGCTACTTAAAAAAACGTACAACTTTGACAAGAATGCTGATTTCAGCACAATTAAATTTGGTGGTTACTTTAAAAACAAATGTATTGCATACGTCAAGCTGATCTTTGCTGCCAGGCCTATATATATATTGTATTGAAATACGTTCTAGACTACTTACGGTTCCGTTGCTAGGGACCTTAAACCCACGGAAATCACTCTCTTGGTCATTGCACTTGACATAATAAAAGTATGTCACACCAGGACTCAAATTCTAAAACAAAAATAAAAGTATTAAAATAAGGCTCTAAAACAAGACTAAAAGTATTAAAATAAGGCTCTAAAACAAAAATAAAAGTATTAAAATAAGGCTCTAAAACAAAAATAAAAGTATTAAAATAAGGCTCTAAAACAAAAATAAAAGTATCAAAATAAGGCTCTAAACAAGAATAAAAATATCAAAGTGAGGTTCTAAAAAATTAAAGTACCAAAATAAGATTACAAAAAGAGAGTAAAAGAATCAAAATGAGGTTCTAAAACACGAATAAGCCCTGTTCAGATCGATTAGTTATATTGCAAAAGCAGAATTAAGTTTAGTATTAAAACAAAGAAGCCTTCACGCATCATTAATATACCAGTGATCATTAAGTATAGCAAAAGTTTATTTACTTTCCGGTCATCTTTTAAAGTCTTAAAATTAGTTAGTGAAAAAAAACTTTGGTTGAGAGTGTATAAATAACCATTTGGCAACAAGTATTATGCAAATTATTTACCGGAAGAATAAACCGATGAAGATATTGGAGTCCTTTGGTATTTAATTCGGCTTCCCCAAATAATACTGTTTGTCCGCTAATATTTGTCTTCATATTCCATAATCCATCTCCATACAACATAGAAGACGAACAGTTGGCCCGCGTGGCTGCCATGACAACAAATTCTCTTGCTGATTGGCCAAAACTTATCCGGAGTTGACGAGGTGTGTGGTCATCTGCTACAAAAGATTTAAAATGACAAATGTAAGGACACACGGTGACACACCAAGGATGAGAAAGTAGTGACCTGCAGAGTTAAACAGCAAACTGCTTCTTACACTAGTATTATATATACAAATATATATATCACATGCATGTTATAACGTTTTTTCCCCTGACATATGAGCAGCTATCAGAGAAGCGGGTGTGCAGGTTTTGTACAATGAACTGACACACATACAGAAAAAAGGCTTTTCAATCGAAAGGTGAAAACCCAGAGATCTCTATAATAAACAAAATTGATATTAAAGTCTTGCTGGACTCCTTGGTCGATTTTCAGAACACCCGTTGTATTTAGTCTTTATGCAGAAGAATATAAATCTGTACCATATATATGTATATATTTTGGAAAGCTAGAATACTCAGGATTACATATATGTGAATGTGGTGAAAATCCAATTATTATTTGTAAAAATATTGCAAAATGTCAACAGAAAAAATAGACTGCATTTTTCATGGTTTATTTCTCAAAGTGCAATAACGATACTTAACACTCAATTAATTAGTTGATCGAGTAGAATAGTCCTTGAACTAGTAAACACTGCCTCATTTTTTTGAAATTTTGATTAGAACGATCCCAGTGGATATTTTTTATCTATCCCACCTTGGAAAGTCTCATAAAAATGTAAAATCCAACTTGTAGATAACATTTTAAAAAATCTCGGACGAACTTCTTAAATACCTAACTTTTAATTTAAGCGATAAACAAAAATTGGTTCATTTTGAGCTCAAGGGGTACATCAAGACCTTAAGTTCTGGAACAGAGTTTAACCCCACTACTTGATACCTCCTTATTCTCTCAGAATTGATCGCCCTTCTTGAATTTGTAATAAAAACCGTGTGGCAATTCTGGTCCATCGCAGATATTTGAAGTGCCGCCATATTGATAAAGGGAACGGGCTTTATTGCAGTTTTTTGTCTGCTGCTATCGATATTTATATCTGTAAAATGTTCCCTGGACAGAAAGCCCTGTTGTACGCCACCACTAATATTGTTACTAATCTAATATCAGAGCAATAATAAAACAGCTATTCTGACCAAAACAACCATTTATCGGCGGAGAAGAACACACATAAAAGTGAACAAAGAAGCTAGTGGATACGGCCGCGGAAAAATACAGCTTTGGCTTATCAAATAAGGTTCTTGCTACGATAAAGATCAGACAATGTGAAATAAAATGTTGAATCATGCTGATTTTCTTCCATAATGGTTATTATTAGTAATAAAATCTGAAGTTCCTGCACAGACTGCTACGCGCCTATAACCTCAATAAACATCACCAAAGATCTGAACAGTGTGCCTAAATAGAACAAATCAAGCTGCCATATCAGTATTTAATAACACATCTCATGATGTACTGTTAATAAAATCACGGAATGCTCTATATGTGGAATAAATGTTCCACATACATGCAATCGTTCCATGAAGTGTCTGAAGTGAATTATTAACGTTAGGGAACATAAACTACAGGCTCAATATTTAGCTTGGTTCAATCAGTAATTAATTTTATTAGCGCCTCCTGGCAAAATGCGAGCAGGTCTCATCATACAACATAATGGACGAGTTCCTGATACACTGTCCATTATTTAGCCGACCATTAATCAACAATAAAGCCATTGTTTATATCTGGATAATAAAAGGCAGATAAAGCCGTTTCAACTCTGGTGCTTTACATTAAACTTAGCCATTCATAAACTTAGTATCGGTGATTCCTGTAAATAACTAGAAAAAAACTCTATAGCATTACATACAATGCTGATTTTTTGTTTGTTTGATTGGGCGTTTAACGCCGTACTCAAGGATATTTCACTCACATGACGGCGTGCCAGCCCATTGGGTGAAATAAATCGCCCTCGATTTTGTCAGGACAAATACATATAGGACAATCACAGGACGTAATAGAAAGACATCACAAATACGAGTAGATCAAGTTCATGCTGCCCTTTATCTCTGAGAGCACCAGGGCAACAGGAAGCTCCCTCCCGCTTTATACAATGCACATATGTCCATGTATATGTATGTATTAAAGGCGGTACATAACTGTTATCGAAATATCAGTAAAATACGGTGGCTTATAAGGGAAACGATTAGTGTTTTGGATTTACAATTATTATTTTTTTAATTTCTACTTAAGTATAAATATTTTGGCCTCAGTGAAAATAATTTCTACTCGAGTTAAAATATTTCTACGTAAGTAGAAATGATTTCTACTCGAGTTAAAATATTTTCACTGCAGTGAAAATAATTTCTACTCAAGTTAAAATATTT
>JAQQZZ010095463.1:0-13126 GCA_030265115.1 Mopalia vespertina | reverse complement strand
TTCTTTTCAAATTGGCTGCTGTACAACGATCATGCCCAAAATGTTATGAATTATCACTTATCAGTCTTCAATGAGCGAAGTAACTTCTCTTGAAAACTTCAGAATGTGTCAGTAAATTTCTTCGCGTATGTTCTTCGATACAAACTGTCGTCAAGACGCTCGATACTTTACAGATATAAGTTAATACTAAGGTATTTCATGTATAAGATTTCGGTTCAAGTCGTTATGTTGCCTATAAGACTTGGTGTCATCACTTGTGCTCATTCTATAATGTACATGCAAGATGATACTATCTCGGGAGTTTTTTTTTCAATTCAGGACAATTTGAAAAGCATTATCTCGACTGCATGCTATCAAAGCTGAGAATTTAAAAGCCACTACAACAGTGACTTACGTGACTTTTTTCACCGATTTGTCGTATGGAGGTTTATATTACGCCATTAAAAACACCCTAACGAACATACCGATCACAGAGTCGAGTCTGTCGACCGTCCGGTATAGGAATGAGTCACACGATGTGGCTCCGGCAATCGCGGGTGTGGTTTTTCGAGGTTTCCTCCCGGTTTTTCACCGAAATTAGGAAAGGAACAGTGTAAATTGGCCAATTTATCGTTATATCAGTGAAATACCATTGAGTACGGCGTTAAACCACAAACAATCAAATGATTTGCCGTGGCCCTCGTATTTCTGTAAGATTACGCCAACAGAAACTGAGAATATACATACTAGGTAAAGCCAGAAAATGGCTTATTCATACAAGGTCGCAAAACTGATGCAGTATACCTTAGTGCTTGGTGGTGTTGTCATTATGCGGTGATGTCATTGTGCGAATGGTTCTTTCACGTGATTGTTTCATGCCAGTGACCTCGATCTCCTGATAGGCATTCTCTTTTATATATCAGGTTGAGGTAAAAAAAAAATGTTTCAAGAACCCTGACAAGACGACTTGCTTACATTTCGTCGATCAATGAGCCGGATCTGTGAGAGGAAATCTCTATTTTTCTTCTGAAACCAACCTCCATGGCAGCGTTAAATTGCTTTCTTTATTTATTTTGTGAGATGAAGCCAGACTGGCCGAGGAATGGAGCGTGTCATTATTTCTGTGAACAATTGACTGGTAATCCACACAGCATTTCGTTGGCGTCTACATTCACACCAGGACAATGAGAAAAAAATTGGCGAGTCTGTCAATGGGCTGCGGCAGGAGTCTGTGTTGACCCAATTTATAGCACTGGTTAGTCAATATAGGGATTGTCGAAACGTACAAGTCGAGCTACGGAACCCAGTATTTAAACTTTTGAAGCACTTACCGAAAAGTTTTAATCAGGCCGTGCAATTGAAACAGTGTACAAGTTTTTCTCGACGCAACACGATAGAACTATCGTTTTTTTCTATTAAATTAAAAGAGGCCAATCGACACCTGATGTAAAAACCTTTTTTATGTTCATTATGGCCACGATATTTAAACATAATAGCTTTACTATTAGGGTTTTTGCCATCTCAGAACTAACCTGAATTTTTTTCGTTCTCCCATAAAAACCTTTATGATATACGTATTTATGTAGATTTGCACAGGATATTTAACAACAAATATTTTCATACATGATGAAATAATGACGCTTAACATAAATAAAATTGTCAATGTGTGGTTTGTATATATCTATCCTGTTGCTAGACTGGAATTAATTAAAGAAGATTGAACTTTCTCTGGCATTTCGTTTAAATTAAGGGTTAATATAATTTGTGTCCATAGATATATGCCCAGACTTCTAGACGCTGGTGATTTTTAAATGCGCTTGGTAGGGTAACAAGTCTAACTGTATAATATGTGGGCGATACTAGTGACTAGGGGAGCTAATGTTAATCCTTCTCGACAGACACTTATGACACTTAATTTACATCAATTTAACTTTACAGAATCTCGAATTTCTGGTTACAGGCAGATTTTCATTAGTAAGACCGCTTTCCTCTTAAGTATCATTGATATTTTGACGCAAAACAGCTGCCAAAGAGGCCTGAAACGTCCCTTGGTTCGATCAGTTCTTAGTGGTAATGTAGTTTAGTACTGGTGTTGTAATAAAATATCAATAACAATGGAATGCATTTGGATTACTTTAGTTACTTCTCTACAATATGTGGTGCATTTATTCTTTCGTATGTACATCATTTGTCTCATGTCATGTTTTGAAATAAGACATCCAGTTACAGAATTTATATTTGACAGGAGATGAAGATTTCGTACGTTAATTATTCACGTGATGCCTAAGTTATTGTGAGCAGTCGCTTAGTTTTGGTTCATACATCTCGTCAATAATGCGCCGTTCAACCATGCTGATTTTAGATCGCAATTTTGCTTTTCAGTCTTTTAAAAGCTTGTGACAAAATTTGTATTTTATAAACCGTACTTCCACATCGTAACAAACAAAGGAGATGGCGTTCAATCCTTTTTTTAGTGACTTCAATGTAATTTTAGAATTATGCCCAGCACGAAGTGATGTGAATTTCAAGCATTGTTTCCGGAACGCGTAGGCATACCAATTGTGTGTTCCTGGAATACAGATTATGCCAAGTATCTCCTTTGGTGTATCAGGCCATATGTGTATTTGCAAAGTTTCAACATTTGGGCGGTGTTGAATATATGCTCAAATGGTCTAATTCCATTTCAATATACATTAAAATTGAAAGGGTCTTAGTCTTGGCAGTGTGGACGTTTGGTCCACAAAAGATTTTCTACTAGGCTATATTACCCAGGAACAGATATGATTTTTCATTCTCATATATTCTGATTGGTTGTACACAATGACACTTCTCTTGGTAGAGAACTAAATATTTTATAGCGGACTTCAAAGAAATATTGAACAAGGAAAACACTTTTCTATTTCTCTAAATATATGGACATAAAGGATCAAGCTTTTAAACTAAAATAACTTAAACGTATAAAATATAATTATCCATCCGGTTCGCCATAGGCTCACTCATCTTGTTATTGTCGCTGTGTTTATTTCTTGACATGACGCTAATTGAACACATGTCAATTCTGCTATTACATGTGACGCAAATATGTCATATCATCAGAGGAAACACTGTTTACAACTCTCGACAAACGAATGGCATCAATTGCCTATACTTCCTCAGACGAAAGCCTGCTTATATCTTTCCAATCGATCAATTTCTTGATCAGGGCCATTTATAGTAAAAGAATCGACATTTACAGATTGCGAGGAGAGTTCCAAGAAACTGTTGGTCAATACACTTTGAAAATATAAGTGCAACGATGAAAATGTACTTTTCATTGAGTTTAAAATTAAGTGTTAATTAAGATGGTACAAATCGAGGCTAATATTTATTAAACAGTCCACATACATGGAGTCTTCTCAAACCACTTTACACACCTTGATTGAAGTGTGATAGCTGTGTTTGAACTAAAATATCGGAAATTCCAAGTACACAGTGTTTGGTTAACGAGCGCAAATCTCGGATATTTCTTTGAAATTATATGAAGTATGACAGCCCTTAAGTTTTCGTAACGACGCTGATATTCATCATCTCCGAACATCGGCAGCTACAAGTGGGCCATCTCAAGCACCATCGATATCTTCACCTGTTACATTTTTATGCTTTTGGAAAGTATCCCGAAAAGTGTGGCAGAGTTCTTTGGAATAATCATGGGAACGTAGCAATAAGTTACATTTCTTCCGGGTAAAACGACAGTTACTATACTGCACATAACGAACAGTTGCATGGTGTTACAAGGTGATAGGACACGACAGCCCCTGAAATCAGTTCTTCTGGTCAAACCATCCATTTTATTGATTGTTTGTTTACAGTTTAACGTCGTACTCAAGAGTATTTCGCTTGTAAGACGACGGATTGTCCACTTCACACTGTTCCATGCCTTATTACGGTGGAAAACCGGGAGGAAACCTCGTAAAAACACCGCCGCGATTGCCGGAGCCACATCGTGTGAATCACTCATATACCTGATGGTCGACAGACGGACTTGATCCCGTGAACGGTAAATTGGAGTAGGATTAGGAAGCGCACATGCTACCACTAAGCCACGGCCGCTGGCCTCCATTTTATTGAAAACATCTAATCCATATCGTTACATTCCATGGCAGTAAGCAATAAAACAATCTGCTTATTTTGTAGCCAACAGGTAAGATTCGTTAAATAACATTGAATTAAATTTTTTGTGGAGAACAGGCCGTTACAACCAATCTATACACAACCATCTAGTTTTTTTCTTTATATATATATATATATATATATTTATTTATTGTTTTTCTCAACATTCAGCGGTATTTTAGCTATGATGTGGCTAGAACACACGGTCATTTATATATTTTGTCCTTTTTTTTTTTTTTGAAATCTGTTATTATTTTTTTTAATATCTGTGTTAATTCCAACTTAAAGCACGCTTGGCACAAAACATCACAAATAGAAACAAACTAAACCGAATAGTGTGTAATGTGTCGACATATTAAACGTTTCTATTTTGATCTAAATCTGCTAATATGACGGTTAAAACTTTCAATTCAAATTATTTACAATGTTTCATAAAAATCAAATTTTATGATACGCACCGAACCTGTATTTTGTTTCCAATTCTGTACAAATGTGGCTAAAGCAGATTATCTTTAGTCGTAATAATTATAACACTCTCAAAAAAGTATGCTCATTTAAACATCATAAAACCAGCCGATAGTAAGGGTGTTGCGTTGGATATGGTCACAGTGTGTGTATGAACTGCCATCATATATTATTTTTAACCGAGTACAAATATTTCGTTAGTGTAAATTTTTTAAAAGACGATTCCCAAGATAAGCAAACTTGTTAAACGTTACCAAATCCAATAACAACTCGTGTTTCGTGTAAAGAATCCCATCCTGCTTCTGGCCAAAAGTCAACCAAATACGCTCACCCATGTCCGGGGATGATGGGATTCTTAAATCTCATTAAATTAGACTGACTTTAATCGGAGGGTTGGGAAGAGAGTTAGCGCGGTTTCCCCCATATTTTCCACCGTAATTTAGCAAGGAACAATTTGAAGTGGACAATCCGTCGTAATATAAGTGAAATACCCTTTGAGTACGCCATTTAACTCCAATCAAACAAACAAAGATTATCCGCCTGACATTCTGCAGATTTGTCAGACAGAGGTAGCAATGTGAGATTTATGGTGAGATAAACAGAACGTTGATCCGAAGAAAAGATTATGTGTCAAGCAGGTATTCTCTAAACGTCAGTTCTACAATGTAAGCAAACTATTTTCGACTTGTGTATAGACTGGATAACCAGCGATAAGAGATCTACTCGTTTGAGCAATTCTGTTGATCCTCGACAACCTGTGTTTACTGTTCAGCCGTCTCGCAAAGTAAACAAAGAAAGTTAATTTAACGGTGTATTGAAAAACATCCCGCTTTGATGACTACGTCTATTGGTTCCACGTCGAACCGTTTCATCCGTGATATGTACACAAGACAGTTCTACAGTGACCTTTGTATAAGTCAATCTTAACAGACAATAGATGTGTTCGTCCTATATAACAAAATTCACAAGTAATTCCTTTGGAGAAGCTGAACTGATTTGGACTAAACATTGTTTAACATGACTTTTCACTGTTTTTACGTTACAGCTGATTTACAGACATGCATATGCGCTGGTTTTCATCGTCAGATAATTATTTCTCAATATCACCAACGCTATTTCAATATTGATATATTTTGAATAAATGAAGGGGAAAATGTGCTTGCCTCCACCGGGATTCGAACCCGGGACCTTTGGGTTACAGGCCCAACACTCTGCCGACTGAGCCACAGAGGCTCACGGCAAAGTGAGTCCCGAATTCTTACCCAGTGAAGACGGCGAGTTTCCATCTGCATAAAGCACGGACACAGGGACGCTCAATTCGCATCTTTTTGATCTAGATATTACTCACAATTGCTTTTTGCTTGAGTAAATCCGAAAGCCTGGTTCTATATATAGACGTTACACATTTAATAGTCCTGCGGCCGTGGCTAAGTGGTAGCGTGTACGCTTCCTATTCCTACACCAATTCACTGTTCACGGGATCGAGGCGTCTGTCGACCATCAGGTATATGAGTGAGTCACACGATATGGCTCCGGCAATCGAGGGGTGGTTTTTACAAGGCTTCCTCCCGGTTTTCCACCGTTATGAGGCAAGGAACAGTGTGAAGTGTATAATCCGTTGTCGTATAAGTGAAATACCCTTGACGTTAAATCCCAATCAAACAAACACATTTAATAGACGATATATGCTAGAATGACACACCCGTGTATGTATTTGAAATTCTTCATTTCCGAACAACGAAAACTATATGTCTGATATGAATTCAACGATAACAACATCTAAAAGATAAATTATTCGGCCGGAAGCTATACCTTGCGCTAAAATGTCTTTACCTGTCGTTGAACTCAATGAACAATTATGTAAATACTTGGTCATTACGTTGTTGTTGTTTTTTTTATAAAAAGGGATGAAATTGTGAGCGAAAAAAAATAAGAATAACGTTATAGGTTGTACGCATGTCGGCTGAATTTATATACATGATACGATCAGTATAACGGTTATATCCAGCATTTATACAGACAGCTGTGTCCCGCGGAAATGTGGCCGGCACTACAGACGGAAACGCTCTCTCGTAAATCTGCCAGAGACAAGAAATAAGAGTTTGGCAAAGATTGTGTCAGATAAGTGTCATTTATTGCACGATTCGAATCCCCTTCAAAGTTCGGTTGACGTCAGGATTAGTCTAACTATACTTTATAATTGCCATCAACAATTGGAAAGAATGTCGAGGTATATAGGCCACGATACATATGTATACATGTGCCTAAACACGATTATTTTTACCCCAAAAATGATAAATAGGATCTGTGTATTTCTGAATACATCTCTAGTTAAATCCTCCTGTATATATCTGCAGATAAAGAGACAGCAGTCCAGGGTTCGTTCCCAGGTTGAGGCATGTTTTTTTTGTTTTTCTAGGTTAATACAATATTTGATCTTATTGAGTTAGAATCTACGCTCAAATTTAAAACTGATACTGCCACTGGAGAGTGCGCTTACCTTAAAGTTCGTCAATATATCCATACCTCATAAATGTTACTTGAAGAATAAATACATTGTACGATATTGGTTTGATCCCCTCTGTCGTTTATATTGCTCGAATAGCATCATAGCCATCAAAGGCATCATAGTAAGCTTGTTAAACTAACACAGAAAAATCTACATAATCGCTCAAAGAACTAAAGGCATTACATTGTGGACATAATTATGTCAGGAAATGTTTACAAAATACAATTTTTCTTCAAGCGTTTACCTACAAATGGAGCATATTTTATTTTCCAATTGCCTGAGTTTTGAGTGATTTTGCACTGATTTGTCAAAACAAATTAAAAGGATGGACATGTAAATGTTTTGAACGGACTTTCATTTTGCTCACACTTAAGAATGTGTAGTTTCAAAATAACGAATCACTCTTGTTGAAGCCAATTTTCTAAACAGCACAAAACTATTTATGTGCATTGTTGCATTCACAAATTTAAATTTATTTGTCGCTTTTCGACGTCAACAAAATCTGGACAAAAATGTCTAACAAAATATGATCTTCTTACGGGTTTTCGAGAATATTCGTAATTTACTGAACGTCTAGATAACCGTATCACTATTAAACGATATTCTTGTCTGCTAATACCTACTTAAACCATGGTTACGTGGCTAGCTGGCTGGAGTTCGGAAAGACATACGTGTTGTCATTGATGCCCAAAGACACATGTGCCACACGAAGCCAATCTGCCGGATTGTTTTTTATCTCTATTGTTGAGATTGTTAATGGTCAGCGATGTGGAGTACGATTCAATTCAGTCACCCCCCGTGGGGGAGCGGGTGTGCCATTTAACGTCAGCAGGCCCAATCGTATTCTCGCGAGTTTCTATAGAGGACTAGACAAAGACAACTCTCCTCCGTTATGGCCCACTAATTTTCGCTAATATTTGGGACGACTTATCCCACAGGCCAGCAAATAAAAGAAGTACAAAACAATATGGCCCGGGTGTATCTTAGAGTCAATGTCTCGACTATGAAGTACAATCGATGATACTTTAGAATGCAGCTCGCCCTGCAGAATACTTCCCCGGCGTCCTCGGTTAATCGTAAGAGGCAGCCTGTTGGCCGTGAATTGCGTCCCGTGTCGGAGTAGAATGCGATCCTGGTGATTGAGGGGCAACTTGGCTAGCAAAAGGAGGCCACATAGTCATGTTGCTCTTACGCATCACTTTGGCTCAATACTTCCTAGACAAGTAGTCAGATTGGCCCGATCTAATCAATCGGCTGGTCATGTGGAGCCCTGCCATCCAAGCTTAACAAAAGTTAAATTATATAAATATGGTTATTCCATCCTACCTTAAATTTTTACATCATTGCAGAAGGCGGTGGCTCATAGGTCAATTAAGTAGAAAACAACAAAATTATTTTTTGGTTCTGCTGTGGAACAATCCCCCCTTTAGCTGAACAAAAATATTATTTAGTTTCCTAGTTAAGTATACCACCCATGAAACCCTCGTTACCTGCCCCTGCTGGTGACCGCAGGAGAGGTCCCGCTCTTGTTGGCACTCCGTGGAGGGGACATGGGTGGTGAAACGTTTGGTTTAGCCTCGTTTGGCCAACTTTCTCACCTTTTTAGTCTCGTTTTGCCTATTTTCCATTTTTTTTCACTTTTACTCGGTAAATTCAAGGGGGGGCGTAAGCCTATGGAGTTCCTGCTGAGAACATCGCTCAATGCCATTTGGGTGATAAAGCCGTTGAGCTGTACTTGAGGACGATGACCATCGCTCATGTCAAAATAAAATTTATAAGTCAGACAGGACAATGTTCACTTATTATAAATATAATATCAGATTTTATTAAAACCATTTACATTTCAGTAACATAATAGCGTCAGTTCAAACACAACTTGAATTTATACCAACTAAAAGAGGTGGCGTAACTCTTCGCTGGAACAATTTCGAATACCGTCTGAACAAAAGAAAAGATGACTGGGCAGCTTGGAAATGTAAAGTTGCAAATTGTAAAGTAACTCTTTCACCAAAAAACAACCTACTTTCCTGTGTTGATAAGAATACCCACAACCACGATGCATGTCCCTTTTCTAGAATGGTAGAGGAGGTAAAGAGAACCAAAAAGAAAATAGCTAGAGAGGAACTTACACCTATATGCCAACGATCTATGTTGAAGAGTTATCCAAACAACACAACGAATACCCAGACGATGCTGTATTGTTACCTACGTATTATTCGGCAAGGTCCACGCTTTATCGCCATAGACGAAAGACGATTCCATCATTACCTAAGTCACGAGGCGATGTCAATCAAGATGACGAATGGATAGAGACAGCTACAGGTGTGCTTTTCTGATTGCCAATGATGGAAGCGATGACAAAATTTTGATATTTAGTAAAACAGAAAATATTCGAGCCCTTTGTGAATTATCAACGGTTTATTGCGATGGAACTTTCTTCATTCCCCCAAGTAATTTCGACGAGGTGTACTGTTTCCATGGAATTGTTGAGGGGAAGATTTTTCCATTAGTTTATGCATTACTCCCAGACAGACGACAACAAACCTACGAAAAATTGATACGATTAGTCAAAGAAGTTGCTTCAAGACAAGGTGTCCAGTTTGAACCGCCAAGGATTCAAATTGATTTTGAAACGGCTTTTTACAACGCAGTTGTGGCAACTTTACCAAGCACAAAAGTTAATGGGTGTTTTCTTCCAGTTCACCCAATGTATCTGACGTAATTGTCAAAAACATGGTCTCCAGACTGAATACAAGGATAACTGGGAAGCCCAGAAACTAGTCAGAAGGGCAGCAATATTACCACTTCTACCCAGAAAGGATGTATGATTACATGCTTTGTCTGAATCTCCAGGTACAGAAAATTGTGTTAAATTTATGGACTACGTGACAGAATATTGATTTGAGGGTTCTTGGGAAATGATGTCTGGAATCACGATAGCACAGTCAACCAGAACTAACAATAACATCGAAGGCTGGTACCATCGTATGAACTCTATTGCAGTTAAATCGCATCCAAATTTATTAGAATTTATAAGAATTATTAAAAGGGAACAATTGTTAACAGACATTCAGATTTCTCAAGTAGAAATCTGGAGGTCGTTTTTCAAACAAAAAGAAGAAAATACCGGACCTTAGACTGTGAACTCACAATATTAAAAGAAAAATTACAAAACCATTCATTAACACCTATTGGATTTGCGGACAAGGTATCGTATTTATTACATTTGTGATTTATGTACTTTATTATTTAATAAATATTTGTTTATATTATATTTTATCTTGCGACTGTTAATTTCATCTACTTTGCCTACTACACATGCAGTTTAATCCGACATCACATGCGGTTTAATCGGATTAAACTTCAATCTTCACACCTTTGCTGGTTTCGTTAAGCCTACTTGCAATTTATATTTCCAAACAAAAGAAGTAGGCGAAACGAGACTACACCGAAACTTTTATCGCCTTGTGATGCCCCCCCCCCCCCCCCAACCCTAATAAATTGGGGGGTGGGGGGAGAAAAGTTGTGAAATAAATTTAAATGCAAAAGTAAAAGACAATTGGCTTCAATTTTAAGTAATAAGCAGCCAAAATTAGAAAAGTTCGTAACAAAAATATACACTCTTAATAACACTCATAGTTACCTGTAACCGTTACACCTCATAGATCTCTTATCAGCAGTAAGGGGATCATCCGAGACAGAGGTAAAGATCTCTCTGACCTATCAGAAGAATAGATCTGCGCCGAGCTCAGTGATCAAGGTATAGCTAAAGTTAAGCGCTTTACAACGAAAAAAGATGGCAGCATAATAAAACTTAATACTTACTTAATTACTTTTGATTCAACTGCATTGCCAGACCACATCTACATTGATCCTTATAGGATGAAGGTAGATAACTTCATCCCAAACCCAACAAGATGTAGGATGAAGGTAGATAGCTTCATCCCAAACCCAACAAGGTGCTTCCAATGTCAGAAGTTTGGTATGGTATGCTTTCGTTGCTCTGAAGGTCACGAGGGTTTTGATTGCAACAAGGATATTACATGCTGTAATTGCGATGAGGCCCACATGGCCTCCTCCAAAGACTGTAGTTTGTTTACAAAAGAAAAAAGAATTAAAGTACTTAAATCTGAAAAGAACGTAAGCTGTATCGACGCACGGCGCCTTGCCTGTGCCGTAGATGTTCATGGGTCATCATCCCAGTCATATGCCAACGCCGCAAAGAAAGGGTCTGTGTCTACCTCCCCAAAACCATCAACAAGTAAGTCCCTTCTGTCGGAGACCATTTCAAACCACTTTGACGCCTTGGAGGGGATGGAGGTTGACATCAGTCCTCCTCTCTCTACATCTCGCCGGCCAACTACTCGAGGGCGAGGGTAAAGAGTAGTTAGGATTATTTGCAAAGAGGCGACTATATGCACCCGCGGTTAAATCCCATTAGAACCCACAGTGCTGGTCGCTCACCAAAACGTAAATATCGATAATGATTTTTATGAATGACTGTAAATAACTATAATATAATTTAATATAATAATTAAATTAATATATAGTAAACACAATATTTACAATTTTTATATCCAAAAAGTAACATTTAATATATTGTCATTTAACTCGTTACCTCAATGTGTAACTTGCTCAGCGGCATTGCTGACGATGTTGTCATCGGGCTCATCGTGTCGCGACATCGTGTGTATGAATGATTGTAAAAAACTATTGATAACAGTGTTAAGCACAATATTTACAATTCTTAGCACCAAAATGAACATTTAATATATTTAAATTTTTAACACTTCTCTTCGTCCGTTTCTGTTCAATTTATCTTTCTTTTTGATGTTAAAACCCAAAGATGATACTGGTTGCAGTTGTCATTCATTACATAATATATGGTATAAATAAATAACCAAACACTTTATTAAACATCTTTGATTTGCTATTTCTTCCTTCTACTCTAACAACATGGCGAATATATTCGACTATGAAGAGTTGGAGTAGTATACGTTCGTTTTTACCAGATACATGCGTTAAACGCCAGCCGGCCGGTTTAATAACCAAATGGTAGGCATGTCGTGTTCAGTCTCCATTAAGTCCGGAAACAGCATGCTCAAGACCCAGTTCGATATTCCCTGAATAATGCTTATTTGTTTATTTGATTGAGGATTAACGCCGTACCTAATGGGATTACCCTCAAATGGCGACGTATTGCCCACTTCTTACTTTGCTTTACTTAACTACGGAGGAAAATCGAGATGATAGTTTTTAACACCCACGTCCTGCCACGATTGCAAGACTCTGCTATTGGGACATCTTAATATAGATGAGGTGTACGCTCGTACTTGTGAGCGGCCACAGACCTATGGCGATATTGGTATTATTTAATAAGCATTTATCCGACCGATTATGGTGAGATGAAGACGATCAGTAAACAACCAACACGCCTTCAGCTTATTCTTTAGAACCTAAACCTCTCCATTCTACAAAGCACATAAAATATGGACTCATGGCTGTTACGTCCTTTTGTAGTCCTATGACTAGATTTCCGTTTAACAGATTAACGATTGATGATTTCTTGCGATGATTGAAACATTTTGTCCTGTATATCGAATCTACTGAACCACGTAATGAAACGAAGGACTTCTCGTTCAGCAACGTTCGACCAAGCTTTCTTTGACAGCCATAATGAATCTATACACTTGACAAATCAGGTATTGTAGTCACGTCAGCTATTAGATTCAGTGAAGCGTTTTATTTAATTCCTCTCTGTTGCACTCGTCAATTAATCGTGGATTATCACATAAGTCATCGTTTCGTCGAAACTTTGATACCAGGCTATTAGTGATCCATCCGGCAATCCGTTTGTCAGTGCAGGTAACGTGTCTTGTACACGACTTTGAGTCCTCTGACAGCTAAAGGAATCGGTTCTGTGGCAGCTCTTTC
This sequence comes from Mopalia vespertina, assembly GCA_030265115.1. Classification (NCBI taxonomy): domain Eukaryota; kingdom Metazoa; phylum Mollusca; class Polyplacophora; order Chitonida; family Mopaliidae; genus Mopalia; species Mopalia vespertina. Next base: position 90 of record JAQQZZ010095463.1, on the reverse strand, counting down.
GTTTGAATCTGGTGGTGGTTGGAGGGAGCTTCATGTTGTCCTGGTGCTCTCAGAGCTAAAGGGGAACAGGAAGCCGATCTGTTTGTGGTG